>JAODAL010009259.1:0-112111 GCA_025379985.1 Phyllomedusa bahiana | reverse complement strand
TTTTAAAAAGTTTTGGTCACCTACAAAAAAGCAAGATTTCGGGCCTACAGCCTGTAACTTCTTCTGAAGGGGCCCTCTGCCCTCCACTATTTCCTTAGTAAGGACCTGTTTAAACTTGTTTCAGTATAAAAGACCCTGTCCAAAACCCTCATCCACTCCAAACCCCTATGGTGAAACCAAAACCTGTCGAAGACACCAAAACAAAATTGTAGCCCTGCACCGGGTGGAAATTTTAATTGCAATAGGAAGAAGTTGGTGTGAAAAATTAATTTGGGGGAGCAAATATTAAAAAAAGGAAGACTACAAACCACTGAAAAAATCTCCCTCCTTTGGGGGCTCCCCACAAGTCCCCCCCGGGGGTCAAAATATCAAAATAACTGGAAAAAAAATCCCAGACCACACGGGGGTTCTGTGAATACCTGCAGAGGCTGGGCCCAACGTAAAAAAGGCTACCATCATAACACACTACGCCCCCAGGACCAGACCCTGCAGTGCCAACTACCCCCCGCTTAACCAGTACATGGGGGGCCCATCTGAAGTTTGTGAGGTTTTTGGGGATTAATGGGGATATTGGGAAAATGTCATAGGTCGATGAAACCAAAATAGAACTGTTTGGTAAAAACAAAATTTCGTTGTTGGGAGGAGAAGAATCTGGGTTGTATCCAGAAACACCATACCTACTGTAAGCAGGGTTGGCAACACATGCTTTGGGGCTGTTTCTCTGAAAAAGGACCAGGATGACTGATCGTGTAATGAAAAAAATGAATGGGGCCATTTTATCGTAAAAACCTCGTTCCACCAAGGGATTGAAGATGAAACGTGTTTTGGGGTTTTTCAGCATACAGTGTTCGAACCCCGGCCGGGCAATGCTTCGAAAAAGCATTTCAAGGTCCTGGAGGGCCACCAGTCCCCAAAACTCAACCCCAAAAAACTTTGGAGGAGTTGAAAGTCTGTGTTGCCCAGTGACGCCCCAAAACATCATGTTCAAAGGGTCTGCAAGGAGGAATGGGCCCAAAATACCCGTGCAGGTTGCCAACCTTGTGAAGACTTACAGAAAACATTTGAACTCTTCATTTCCCCCAAAAAAAAATATAACAAAGTATTGAGATGAACTTTTGTTATTGACCAAATACTTATTTTTCCACCATAATTTGCAAATAAATTCTTTCCAAATCAGACAATGTGATTTTCTGGATTTGTTTTCTCATTTTGTCTCTCATAGTAGAGGTCTACCTATGATGTCAATTACAAGCCTCTCTCATCTTTTTAAGTGGGAGAACTTGCACAATTGGTGGTTGACTAAGTACTTGTATATAAATATATAGATATATATGTTTGTTTTATACTTAACTAAGCTGAAACTACACAGTATTGCATGTTATAAAGAGTTTTCAATAGTTTACGGTCACATTTAATTACAGTTAACTATGAGAAAAAAAATGTACAAACACTTGTTTTTATAACAGTAATTAAGCGTATTCTTAAATTCTATTGTTCTAGATATTGTGGGAGGTGGAGGATACTTAGATGGCAACATGGGAGAGTTTCAGTCCCCGAGCACGTATGACAGCAGGAATTATGACCTATACCAGGTAATTACTCCTCTCAGTCTGAGCATGTTGAAAGATTTCCTTGAAGCACAGTGCTGACTTGTCTTATTTGGATTGGGAATTGAGACCAGGTGCGACCTTGTTTTACAGTTAAATTGTGTCCTACGGAAATAAGGCTACAATTACCGTCAAATCTCTCAAAGCTTGCAATCCTGGCATCGATGACTGTCTATGAACATAATTATCACTTAGGATGAAGCATGCAATAAACAGTTATGTAAGGTCAATTGCTTACTAAAGCAGAAGGTGAAAATCCAACACAACACATAATTATGTCATAAAAATTCATGAAGACATACATAATTATACTAATAGACTGATGCAAGTCATGGGTGTCTTTCTGAAACTGTTGTATCATGCATTATAGTAAACTTTACATCTGACTTTGGAATAAGGCAGCCTAAACTACACACAATAAGTTTCAACTTGTCTTAGGATAGGTTCATACAGGGACATTCTGCGCCATCAAAGGGGCTTTCTGGTTTTAACGAACATCTACAAATGGTTTAAAAGCAATATGAGCGCTTACTTTCTGATAGAACTGTTGCCAAATGTCTCTGTAACTAGTATCACATGCAGCTGCATGACCATACTCTGGAGATTTATATCCTGCTTGTGTGACCCATTGTAAGCCAAGAACACAGTTATCTATTACCCCCTCCATCAAACATATGACCATTCTTCCATATATATAATTTCCCTGAAATTCCACCATCTTCCATGTCTTTAGAGAAGATCGTTTCACATACCGAGCCGTAAACCCTGCAGTAGGAGGGCAGCCAGTGTCTGGGAGGAAAGTGTGGTCAAGTAGCATGGCAGTGTCTGCAAGCAGAGTGGTGTTTGGGAGTACAGCGGTGTTTAGTAGAGTGGTATCTGGGAGCAGAACCATGTCTAGTAGCAGGGCAGTGGTGTCTAGTAGCATAGCAATGTCTAGTAGTAGAACTGTGCCTAGTAGCAGAGCAGTGTCTGGGAGCAAAGCAGTGTTTAGGAGTACAACGGTATCCAAAAGGAAAGTGTGGTTTAGTAGTAAAGGAGTCGCAGTTCATAGTAAAATACGGTCTCAAAAAAAGCATCACAAGCAGTATAATACCTAGGACCAGATAGGACATAACTTTTAATAAGTATATACATCTTAAATGGGACAGAAAAAACAGAAAATCCCTAACAAAATAACCCTACAAAATCTATAAGCTACCTATCCAAAATGTAGGGAAACCACCCCGTTAAGGGCGTCCCCAAGCCAGAACCTAGACTAAATGACTGTAGTACACCCTAGGAAATCAACCAGAACATAACCCCAAGAAAAAGTATAAAGAGGAATCTTACTAAAAATACGTATGAAGGATATTCTATCAGTTATTGGAAGTGCCCTGACAAGTTGAATACACAAGGCACCTAAATATTTTCAATGCTAAGAAATTCCCATATCACAACACATCAGATATAACCAGTGCATAGATAGGTTAAACATAATGGTCCCCAAGATATGTATTTGGGGTATATACTTGAAACCATGTACGCACTAGAATTTTATATTGTGTCAGCCGTTCCGACGCATTCCTCCCCTATTTCAGGGATCATCAGGGAACAAATTCAGCAATAGAAACAAAATCACATATTGAACACATTAGTAAGAATATTCTTTATATGTTTTTCTGGTAGTATGTTCTGATTGATTTCCTAGGGTGTACTAGGGTCATTTAGTCTAGGTTTTGGCTTGGAGCGCCATTACCAGGGCAGTTTCCCTGAGTTTTGGATAGGTGGATTATAGATTTTGAAGGTTTTCTGTAGGGTTATTGTATCAGGGATGTCTCAGCAGCAGAGCTGCACAGTCTATTAGGGGTGTAACTTGAATGAATAAGGACCCACATAAAAATAAGGTGGACTCCCGTATTTAACAATGGGGTCAGTGTTCATATTGTCGTGTAATGAATGGTGCCATATGCACTATTTAGGATTCTAATCACAAAGGCTGGTAAAGGTGGGGGATGAGATGAAAAGTGCCACACGCTTACTTCTGAGTGCATCACTTTTTAAAATCTAAATAATGAACCAACTCAAAAGTTTGTAAAATATAGACCAAATTGCTGCACAAGTCTGGGAAAAATAATAAACCATGTAAAATACCTACTTCTTAGTTACGTTGGGATCTTGTGAGCAAATAAAGGTACTTATTTGTATTTTTATAAGCTCAGAAAACCTTTATTACTATAGGGATTATCCATTAAATTGACAAAGTACAACCTTTTTTCCATTAAATGTATAAATATTTAGTCATTAGGTATCCTACTTTGTCTATAAATTAAAACTATTCCAAACATCATGCATAATATTTCAGCAGAAGAAATAACAAAAGCATAAAAGCTTATTCTAACACTATAAAAAGAAACATACTGAATGTGGGGTTTTACTATACAATATAAGGCAATGGTGTGACCTATGCAAAAAAAATGTGTGTGTGGCATTCTAGACTTTATGGAGGTATGAATTTATCTCAAATCATGCGTATTTTATCCAACAATTTAAAAGGCCTCATAAAAAAACATTTACTCTGCACTATGCACAGCATAAATATGAAGGTAGTGCAGATGCAAAGCACCCACAGGTGAATGTGTAGGAATATATAGATACACATGCAGATTTAACTGTAGGCTTAATCCTGGATCCCATACCTTGCAACCCAATAGCTAAAACTAGAGGGCACAACCCAGATGAATTTTGTGGCGGGGAATATAGATTTAAACTAGTTTTTAGTGTGCTTGGAAATACAGATTTTTTGACGCCCTGCTCCCACACATTATACTGTGGCTGATTTTCACTGCTAGTTCCACAGTGAAATTGTGCAATAAATACATCAAACCTACAGTCGAGTGTAAAGGCATTTAGACTAAATTGGATTTTTGAAGAGCAGGACTACAAAGTTTTATCACAGATCTTTATTATTTGTTTTACCAATATTATGTTGATATGATTTTTCCTTATTTTGTAGTGGAAAATCTCAGTTGATGCTGGGTATAGAGTAAAACTGTCCTTTACAAGATTTGACTTAGAACTTGCAGGACAAGCTGGATGTACTGAAGTGGTTGAAGTCTATGATGGTGACGGAAAGGGATCTCAGAAATTGGGTATGTTCCTTCTGATGGGTCAATAAGTTTACAATAAGCTTAGTTCAATCAGTATTATCATCACAGTAATATCAATAGGAATGGATTTGTCATTGCAGATGTTATCCTCCTGCGTCTATACACACAGACCGGGGCCCCTATTTGACATTGCACCACTACATAAGCTTATGCTGTATCTTGAAAGGCTTTGACAGTGAACTATAGTTCACACTTATCAAACATCAAGAACCTTGCAAATTTAATTTTAAACTTAAAAAAAGGGTTGATACTTTATTCCACCATCAGTGGCATGCTAAGGTTGTTGTCCCAATGTATGTGTGAAAATGTATATGTTACATTAAGATCTGGTCACTGTAGCACAATGCGGCAGCTGAGAAACCATAGCAGAAACTCCTTCCTTAACCCTCTGTGCTGTATTCACTCATCTCTCTGTACATTGATGTCCATCTTTTTACAGCACAGCTTTGTGGAAAAGAAATCCCGGATCCTGTGGTTGCTACCTCAAACACAGCGTTGGTTCGATTCAAAGCAAACAAACAGGGCGCACGAGGATCATTCCATGCTAAGTACATTGCATTTGAAGGAGAGGTTATTCCAACAGAAAGTCCTTCTTACAGTGGTAACTTTATTTCAATTATTTCTACACATTTACTTTTTACTATGATACAGCGATTGGCTGAAACGTAATAGAGAGGGAAATGAGTGAAGAGGAAAAGAATACACGGTATGGGAGGCATGAGGAAACCCTAAGAAGGCAATAGTTGGAAGGGATTGTAAATGCAAAGTGGCTGTTTTTTTTGTTTTTTATTTATTGCTTACAACCATGCAGATAATAAATCTGCATAAGAGCTGCAAACACAAAATGCTACAGAAGTTTAAAAAAAATTGCAAAAATTTCCAGCACTAACATGATCATGGAAGGTTTTAAATTATGAGTTGTGGTCATACAATGATGTATAGACTTTGGAGTCAGTCCAGTTTTCTGTTTCAATTATTCATCAATAATGCTCTTAAAGGGGTTTTGCCACTTGCCAAAGTCCTCTGTAGAGGCTGGCTTGCTACAATCCAGTTATTTTATTATGCATATGTAATATATTGGGTGTTAGTGTTCTGCTAGAAGAATGTGTTAGTGTATGTAAGATAATAAATTGGCACTTTTGCACCATAGTTCATCTCTGTAATAGATATGGCACACAGACTCATGGCACGTGCTCATCTAACTGTTACAACAATGGAAATTTGTGGCCACTGCGAAGCTGCTGGAAAGTCTGTAGTAGTAAAAGGATCCCCCCCAAAACATTATTTTCAATCGCTCTCTATGCGGATAGGGTGGTATCAGAGGATCAGCTACAAATATACCATTACTGAGACATGGTGTAGTGCGAGTTGTACCATGATCAGTACAAACTTAGAAGATGAGAAGATAAGAGTCTGCAGGTGATTTTCCTCATATATCTTAATACTACATGAAAGAGGGCCTATTTTTTTTTCTGCCTTCCACCCTCTGTTTTTTTCTGCTAGTACCATATTCCCCTCCATACATATCTGCCTTAATCTCCAGATATCTCCCCTCACGCAATCTCCGCTCCTCACAGGACCTTCTTCTCTGCTCTCCCCATGTCAACTCCTCACATAACCGTCTCCAAGACTTCTCCCGTGCTTCCCCCACACTCTGGAACTCACTGCCCCAACACCTTAGACCCTCCCCCACTCTCACCAGCCTCAAAAGCAACCTGAAAACCCATCTCTTCAGGATTGCCTATAACCAACAATAACCCCACTGTCACTACACCCCCCACAAACATGTCTGCCCCTCACCTTCTGTCTCTTTCCACCTTCCTTTTAGAGTGTAAGCCCTCATGGGCAAGGACCTCTCTCCTCCTGTACCAGTTGTTAGTTATTAATTTGTCACCTCTTTACTTATTTGACCTATGTTATGTATGAAACCCGAATGTACAGCGCTCTGGAACCAAGGGCGCGCCAAAAAAAAAAAATAATAATAATTAGAAGATTGCTTAGCTAAGCACACTTACTCGGCTATATTCAGAAATGCCATAGACAAGAATGGGAAGAACTGTGCAATTGCGGCCCTTTCTGAGGTCAGCTCGTAGTAAGATGTGAGCTGGCCCCAGTGGACAGTGTAAACTTAGACTAGACGGTCTTACAATACACCACAATTATCCCAGTGTTGATAAATCTGGCACAGGTTTTAGATTGTCTAGTGTAACATTACACCTTTTATAAGCTGTTTACTTTATTCCCCTCACTGCACCAAAATTTGGGTGCATATTCTGCCACATGATGCCACACAAGTAGGCATGGCCCTTTACCGAGACCAAGCTCAGAGTTGTCTAGAAATGGTCTATAACCCATAATAAAATGTGGTGTGAAACATTTACGGCTTTATTACTGGTGCAAATATGCCAGAATTCGAGCGCAACTGCCGAAATGTGCATTTATTTGTATTTGTACCTGCAGATTCTGGTTGTGGAAGTAACGCTCTGCAAATAGGTCGCAAGGGTTTTCTATCCTCCATGAATTACCCTGATCCTTATCCAGCCGATCTGCTCTGCATCTGGAATATCTCCGTGACCCCAGGGTGGCTAATTAAACTGACATTCATTGATCTTGTCCTGGATGGGGAAACAGGACAGTGTACCGGAGACAGTCTGGAAATATCCGACAGTGCTGATATTATAGGTAAAAAAGGTTTAAAAATCAAATTGTGCTGATGTAATTTAAGTAGCAGCAAAACATTTGTCTTTCCTGAAGGTGTAATGGGCATCCTGAATGTAATGTAATGGGCATCCTTTACCGGCTTTCTCATTTCAGGCACTTACTGTGGCTCCGTGAAGCCTCCAGCAATCATCAGCTCCAGCAACAAGCTCTTCCTTAACTTCACAACTGACAAATACATAACTGATCTTGGTTTTAAGGTCAAATGGGAAGAGGTCCATCCTGATGATATAGAAGGTAATTATTGGTAAAAATGAATATTAGTGCATATGTCTTCTCTAGCATCTACAAATAGAATTTTTTTCTATACATAAGTGACACCACATTGGTTATACAGTTTAGGAGCTAGTAATGTTTATGGCCTCCACTGAATATACTGTATATATGTGTTGTGACCTATACATTTAGGTCACAACAAAAACGGTAGAGTGTCAGCTATTGCCATAATGTGAAGGTGATGGTGGTGAGGAGAAGGGGGGAGGGGGCTAGATCTATAGCTTGGTACTGAATTTTTAAAATATAGTACTTTCTGGCAACTAAAAGATTAGTTTTATTGCATGGCTTACCAAATGCAATTTGTCACCCATAGAATCCCATAGTAAGATATGAATACCTTTAACATATACTTTTTTTTTTACCAAATTCTGTGAGCCGTGGATTTGCAAATCACAAACCACTACTCTTTAATACAGGGGTCTTGGACAATATTTGCACATCTGAGTTTTTATGTACTCATGTTTACATACTGTATGTGTCCTAAAAAAAGATATGTACTTACCTGGTTTTAATTAAATTGTGTGCATGCTCAGACCTAAAAGATACACATCCTAAATACACATAAAAGCTCACTATTAACCTCGAGGACAGGTCCATTTTCGTTTTTTTTGTTTTGTTTTATGTTTTTTCCTCCCTGCTTTCCAAGAGCCATGACTTTATTTTTCCATCGACATAACATTATCAACGGGTTGTTTTCTATGGATGTACTTTTTAATAATATCCAAGGGAAGGAAGAAACAGATGGACCCGGCGCACGTGTAATGGAAACAGAAAAAATCCCAGGCTATAGGCTTTTCATTAGAAGAGTTTTTTTATTCTTAAAAGTGACTCGGTGTTACCGAGACAAAATTAAAAACACAAACATAAAAAGTACTTGACGCGTTTCGCGCGTACAGCCGCGCTTCATCAGAAGTAAAAATATTCAAGGAACACTGAGTATATATAATGTTATCAATATATATAAAGAAAATCTTGGACCAACATTGGTATATTCTCAAAAATGATCCACATTTAGGTCCACTTTTACCTGCCAGACCTGATATTATTTATAGGAGAGCCCCGAATATTAAAAACCTGGTAGCCCCTAGTCGAGTCAAAGACCCAACAGATGTACCCTTTAATAATTCATCCCAACCGGGAAGTTCAACATGTGGATCTTCCCTCTGCCTATGTTGTTCCAGCATTACCACTAGATCTCAGATTACTTCGTATGTAACGAATGAAACATTTCCGATAAAATATACACTCAATTGCAAGAGCTCGTTTGTTATATACGTAATAGAATGTAGCTGTAAGCTTCAATATGTTGGAAAAACATCCCGGCCATTGCACCTTCGTCTCAATGGCCATAGAGCCTGTGTCAAAAGAGGAGATCTGTTACACAGCGTTTCACGCCATTGTAACGAAATCCACCAGAGAGATTTTTCAGTTTTAAATATCACTCCTGTTGACTTCATTCCCCCAAAATTACCCAACCGTCCCCAGGCTCTCCAAAGAAAGGAGATGTTCTGGATGTATAGGCTGCAGACTTTGTTCCCCAAGGGCCTCAATGATGCCACGGAACTAATTTATTAAAACCTTTCCTGCATTCATTCAGAACGTTAAACACACAACTAAAAAAAAAAAAAAAAAAATTTACAGAAATTCACTCACCACATTGCTGAAACAAAATCAGAGTTAAATGGTGTGATTCCAGGTTAGGATTATAGATATATCCAGGCTACATATAATAATTTTTTTTTAAAAATGAATTTTAGTTGTTTCATTTTTACCATAGTACACTGCCCACTGGCATTTTATTCATTGTCCTGAGTTACATCCTGGCAGTCTCCGACATACCTCAGATATCTTATTTGTACTTCTGTTGTATATTTTTACAACCTCATGAAAATCAGATCCTACTTATATGTATAATGAGTGTATACAGTTACCATGCTCGTATGCACACATTTAACTGTGTGCACATGTTAAGTTAAAGTCTAATGTTGTTTACGTCTTAACCCGACTTTCCATTATAATATTATGTTTGTCTTTCATGCTTCCAACATTTTTCAGTGTTTCTGATTCTGACTCATACATAATCCCGATCGGGCTACATTTAACCACGACTCTCATAACACTTTCTTCTGATATTCTCTATAGAGAAGTATTTTTCATTTCCATTGGTCCATCTCCAGTGGTGATTTATCTACATCGCCACCCGAGAGTATCACCTTATTAGTTCACGTACACACAGAAATCAGCTCACTCAACACAAATTCACAACTTTTTGTTTTTATTGTTGTCTTGCACACACATCAAGATAGACATGTGCCTCGGGGTTCTAGTCTAACCCCGGGTCATCCCGTCTCTTCCTTCATTCGTCTTCACATCAGATTGACACTTCCCCTGTCCAATTACGTCTCTTCTTTCTTCACACCTGTTCCTGTTCATGTCATTTACCTGTAAAACAAACAACCAATGATATGTATTGATAACATTATATATACTCAGTGTTCCTTGAATATTTTTACTTCTGATGAAGCGCGGCTGTACGCGCGAAACGCGTCAAGTACTTTTTATGTTTGTGTTTTTAATTTTGTCTCGGTAACACCGAGTCACTTTTAAGAATAAAAAAACTCTTCTAATGAAAAGCCTATAGCCTGGGCTTTTTTCTGTTTCCATTACACGTGCGCCGGGTCCATCTTTTTCTTCCTTCCCTTGGCAATTTTTCTCCCACCGGTTATCCGAACGGAGCTATAGAGACCAGCGGCTGCCGTAGTAAGGGCTACGGGGTACAAATAGCCCTGTAAGCGCTTATGAGTGTTGTGCTTCTAAACTAAGAGCGCAACACCAAAAGGTGAGAAGTTTACCTTCCGTTATTACTCACTCATTATTTACAATATAACACTATTGTGCGCCCCCTCTTCCTTTTTTCTTTTTGCATATTTTAATAATATCCTTTACAGTGCTACATATTGCACTGGGAAAACAGAAAAAAAAAATTAATTGTAGGGTGGAATTGGGAGGTAAACAAAATTGCACTCGCCCCACTTTTTTGGGGGTTGTTTTTATTGTGATCACCTTGTGGCATAGGCTATATCTACACAGCAGTGGACAAAAAACTACCTGAAAACCAAATCCTAAAAGAAAAAAAAAAAGTTTTGGTGCATTTTTTATGTCCTTTATAATCACTATGAATTTCTGTAAAAAAATGCGCCCCAAAAAATCCGGCACTTTACATAGACTCCGAATAGTAAATTTTCTGCCCTGCTCTGTTGTTTTTTGCAACATGTCTCAAAAAACGACCAGCAACTAACACGAGCAGAAAAGAGACGTTTTGTGGAAACAACAGAACGTTTTTACTATACAAGTTTATGGGACCTGTTTTCAGTCATTTTTTTCAGTGTTTTTAAAAAATTAAAACACTGGAAAAATGGACGTTTTTGTGTGCAGTGGAGACGTAGTGTTATTATCTTTCTTCTGTAGATTGCCACAATTACAATAATATGAAATGTAAGTAATTTTCACAATGTATACAACTTCAAAAATAAATAAATTCTTTGCTTTGCATTACAATTTTCCGAGACCAATAACTTTTTTTATTTTTCTACTGCAGGACCTGTGTAATAGCTCATTTTCGCAGGCTGAGGTGCAGTTATTTTTATTGGTACCAGTCTAAAGTACATGCAAGTTTTTGATCTTTTTCCCATTTTTTCCAAGATGACAAACAAATACATTTCTAGTATTGGTTATTTTTTTTACATCATTCACTGTGCAGGATAAATAACATGATATTGTATTAGTTCTTTTTTTTTTACATTTGAATTTTTAATTTTTGTACAATAACTTTTAGCCCCTTAGGAGGCTTGAACATGTCACCGCTTGTACTATATACTGCAGCAATACAGTATATAGGATTTTTATTAATCTCCTATTAAAACCTGCCCAAGGTTTTATAGCTGTACAATTATAGCAGGCATGCAAGCCTTCATAGCCCCAGCTGCTATGACAAACAAATGGCAGCAATTGATTTTGTCATAGAATGGCCAAGCAGGTAGAAGCAAGAAATTCCGCAGCCTTTCTGGTGCATTGACCACGATATCCAACTACTGTATTTAAAAAGCCAGAATCTGAGTCATCTCCAATTCAATCCGCCATTGTTAGGTGTCGGCTATATTTAAAAGCAGACACCCACACAAGTGCGATGAGACTGGACTAACATTCAGTGCTAGAATTTGATACATTTACACAATCATCTATATAATTTTGTTCTAAGTAATTAGCAAAACCTTTTTTAAAGCTGTCACTCTTTCCTGCCATGAGCAGCTCCTGAGGCAGCTATTCCACAGATCATACGGTTTACTCGTTTGTGGTTGCATATATAGCACCAAAATATTACATACAGCGATACAAAGATTACAGCAAGTCATCATTAAGTCCCTTGTCCCCCTTAGGCTCACAATCTAGTTCATTTATCTCATACATAACCAAGGGCCAGTTTCATCAGAAGCCAATTGACCTCTCAGTATATTGCTGGATTGTGTATACAAATTGGATTACTTGGAGGAAACCCACAAAAATATGGCAGATATTTATTGGTACATTGGTATACGCCACATTACTGTGCTTGACCCATCTATTTTGCGGTTTGTTTGACCTTATTTTTGTAATTATTTTAACAGAAATCCAATCTTGTGGTGGTGGCTTCACTGATGAAAATGGAGTGATCAAATCCCCGAATTGGCCTAATAATTATCCTCCTAACAAACTGTGTGTATGGCATCTTCAGGTCCCTGAAGGGAAAAAGATTACCATCAATTTCACTCATTTTGACTTAGAAGATACAGACCTAATAAGTAAGCTGTGTTACGATTACGTGGCAGTATATGAGGAGAGCTCAGAGGAAATCACTAAGCATGGTATGTTCCTATAGCGAACAGTAAATGTGTAGACCACCCAGTAGCAATATTTTATGTTATATTCCTGTTTATTACTCTTGTCTATGACATATAGTTTTAGGTTTGACATTTTGAGAATTTGACTTATTGGATAAATCTAATTTTAAATAGAACAAGACCCAATTCTATTTTGGCAATAATTTCAGGAGAAGAGATTAGTTTACAAAAACTTCAAATGTTGTAAGATTCATCTTATGAGCAGATACATGGTGATTCTTACAGTTTGATTTCTTATTAAGACTTTTGAGTATTGTTGAATGAAAATAAAAAAAACAAAAACATTTTGCCGTCAATGTCTATCAGATTGTGCTAATTAAATACCTATAAGACCTTTACTTCTGATATCGGCTCCAAAAATTAACTCTTGATTAGGCACAGTGGTCAATACTACACATTGTTGCTGCCTGAAACTACCAAAGGGGGGCTTAAAAGTTTACACTATACAGTTTTATTATTCGGCTTTCCTGTATAAATAGTATGCAAAAGCTTCTGTCTAGTAGTGGCTAAAGATATCCTCAGTTGTATCACTTTACTCTGTGTCCCATAGTTCCACCAGAAAAGTGTTGTAAAATGTACCAAACAGCAGCACACTTTTAATATGGGCTTTGGACACTTTTTCCGATCTTTGTTATTGGGCTATGACTTTGTGGGAATAGCATGTGTTATGGGAAGGAGGTGTTACCTCAATGAGACATTCTGTGGAAATATTTAGGCGTAGAAAGTGTGCCAACTAATAATTGGTCTAAAAAAAGCTAGCCAAGTCTAAAAATGTGCCAAATTTGTTAGACAGCGGAAATGCAGATCTTAAATTGCATCAGATTTAGCTCTGCGCCTCATGCTGTTTAACTTCTGGTACGCTCACAAGGCGTGTTGGATCCGTGTTTGGATTTGAAAAACGCACCCAAAAAACACTGCGTAAACCGCATCCAAAATGCATCCGTACTTGGCTGCATTTGGGTTGCAGCAGGACCGCACTCTATAGTTTTAAATATGGCGTCTGCTGAGTCTTTCGGCTCAGGAATTGACATGACAATGCTTTGAACTGATCCAAAAGACGGTTCAGAAAGATGCAAGTAAAGACACATCTGCAATCACTCGTCTGGACGTCGATGTGTGATTTACATTAAAAGCAATGTAAATCACACTGCACATTGCTAGATGTGTGTTTGGGTCCGTTTAGGGTCCGAAAAACTGATCCAAACGCACATCTAAATCCTAAATCAGATCCAACACGTCGTGTGAACATACCCTAAGACAGCAATAGTAAATGTGAATCTATATCTTTGCACAAATTTGGAGCTCTTTATCAGATGATTGGAGTCCCCAATTGGTGTAATGATATATCATAAACCAAACACAGTAGTAGTAGTAGTATTAGTAGTAGTAGTAGTAAAAATAACTAACTACAGTTAAATGGAAATGGAGAATAATTGACCACAAGCTGACTGGAATTAAAACATCATGGCATTACTGAAAGCAGGCCACATCAATCTCTTTGCTTTCTTCAACAATATCACAAAAGTGTTGGATGAAGGTAGTCCGGTAGATATCATCCATCTAGAATTTTAACAAAGGTCATGATACAATTCAACAATAAAAGGTAATAAATAACTTACTAAAAATTGGACGTAAGCCCTGGATAGAGTAGTGGATTTGCTATACAAAATGTCAAGTAGCCAGATTTGTTCTAGCAGCTATTCTATGGATATGAAAGCACATGCTACATAAACAACCTTATTCAAATGTATGGAACAATTTTTCTGTCACCAACAATTTTGCAAATAGTTTTCTACTTTTGTACAGAGCACATACCCGCATTGTGGTGGCTGCATGCAGAAGAAATCACGCACACCGACAATGGGCAGGGATTTTTAAAATATTTTGGTTGTTGAGCGTACAAATTTGCCAATCTAACTGCTGTATTTCTACAAACTAGTGTGTCAATAAAGATTGTTTATGACAGCTATGTGGCTCTGTGGGTATAAGGCTGGATTCACACAGTGTATTTCTTTCTGGAGGAAACTCTTGAGCTGTGCCCTTATCTCACTTCTTTCTTTGAGCAGATAGGACCATAACTAAGAATGTGGATCAGCCCCATCCAAAGGTGCAGATTCAAATCCTGCAGTTCAACGCGTCTTCCTTGCGGATTACACATGAAAAACCCAGTAACCCAGATTTAGAATCTACGTCAGGAAAAAAGTTTGAAACAATGGGATGGTGCAAGTGCATTTTTTCTGTATTTTAGTTTTTTTTTTTTTATACACCAGAATGCACACAAGAAAAACACAGTGGGAAACCAGCCTAATTGTGATATTTTTCACAAAACTGTGGGTATGGTTTTGACCACCGCTGATGGCCACAACTTGGGAGTGTACTCTTAGAGGTCTTATGATACCATGTACTAGTGCATCTCAAAAAAATAGAATATCATTGAAAATGAAAGCGGTTCTCCAGGACTATCTTTTTATTTGTTATAGGACTCACAAATGTGTTAAATTAAACCTTGTAATTCATACTGTAATGAGTCTATACAATATATGGGTTTCTCTATTTGACTTCAATTATTGATATCAATTACTTTTTCAGTGATATTCTAATTTTTTGAGATACACCAGTATGTGCTAAAATATAAAAGATATCGGTCAGTAAAGGTATGATTCACAGATTTACAGTATAAACTTTTTTTATTCTAGGGGTATGTTTACATGAAGTGGTTTAAAATCTATTTTACTGCATTTTTGTAAAAATGGCAAAAATATTTTCCTAATATACAAAAAGTAAAAGCAGCACAACGTCTTTATCACACTTGTCTTACTAATGTCCAGAGATAAGAATGCATCAATGCCACCGTAGAAGTTATCCCAAAACTTGGGACATCGTTATCCTCAAAAAGTGATTAGAAGCAGTAGAATGTCCAAAAACTCCCATCCAATGAAGCTGAAACATTGCACTTTTAAGGTAATATGTAATTACCTTTTATAATACATTTTTGATGGGAGTTTCTGGACATGCGGCTGTCTATGACCACTTTTTGAGAAAAATATTTTCTTGTCATTTTTTTTGCGAAGAAAATTGGAAGTACTCATTTTTGTTCTCTAAACCTTAAGCGGGTAGTCTTATTCTCGTAGCCACAGGATTTGCCATAAATGCATCCATCTCCCCATGAAAACCTTCCTTGACACGGCTGCAGTTAACGGAGAGATAAAATCAACAGCTAGCTAGGAGTGTGTGACCAAGCTGACCAAGTCCACTTGGCAATTTTTGGAGCTCCCATTAAAATGAACGTAGAGAGCAGTATATGTACAGCCATCTCCCTGTAGAGAGAATAAGGATGGAGTGTAAGGGAACTTACATCAATTAGTCAGTTCTAGCTTATCCTGTGGATAGATAGCAACATTTTCAAGTATACTTCTGATTTTATTTATTGCTTCGAGTGAGAAAATTTATTAGAAGATGCTATATAATTTTTTTTCCTATTTACTTTTTGTAGGTCCTTTCTGTGGAACTACACTGCCTACTAGATTTACTGGTAAAAGTAACATCCTCACAATCCGATTCTTCAGTGACATTTTCACAGAGTCAAAAGGTTTCCGAGCCTACTGGAGCACTAATCCCCTGCAGGCACCTCCAACAGAAGCACCCCCAGCACCGAATCCATGGGACAGTATACAAATAGGTATCTCATGCTGCACAATGTGAAAGTGCTTTATTTATTTTGACAAAAAAAAAAACAGGATTGCATTCAATCATATATACTCCAACATTAGCAAGATCAGCATGTGACTAAGACAATGTTTGAGCTAACAAATTGATTTTCTCACCATAGACATTGATAGCCTATTAATAGGATATTCCATCAATGTCTGATATGTGCAGGTCCAAATGAGCAAAACAAGCCCTGAAACCTCTCCATTTTGAATGGGGCACAAACCTATCAGACACTGATGACATATCTTATCGACATGCCATCTATGTCTGTGACAGGAATATCTACCAGTATTTAACTGTGTTTCAGACACAGTTCACAAATGTAATGTAAAAGAGTGAAATCCATCTTACCCTTAATATAAATCTGCATATTCATTAAGCATGTGTTGTTCAGAGGTCAACCAGGAGAGGGAACAGTGCACCCTCATTCTGCATAACTGCCTAGATGCCATGGTCATGTTCACTACAGCATCTAAGTAGTTAAACAACTGGGATTGAAGTTATTTCTGTTCCCAAGTGACCGGTATAATCGTTCGGTTATCATAAGAACATGCCCATTATGAAATTATTTTTCTTTCTACTGTGTTAGGCCATTTTCACGTAAAGAGGATTCTATCACGATTTACGCTCTAAATCTGATAAAAGGTTATGGCAGCATTTTGTATGGCACTAACAGGATTCCTTAGAAGATATTACATTACCCCATATTATTATTCAGCCTAGTGCCAGCCACAACTGTCAGAATCTGAGAACATCAAACCCAACAGTTTAGATAGCATGGTCAATAGTTCATTTACCCACCACTGACTCCAAATACACCAACTGTGGCTAGGTCTGCCATCAAAGAGGCCAAAATATTCAATAAATCAAGTAATTGCAGATTTTGAAATGGACACAATCCACAAAAAAGTACTTTTTGAGCACTAAAATGTTCAGCAGCATTCCCACAACAAAGTCTGCATGAGTTGGTGCTAATTTGCCACTGCACGTTTACCTGCCAAAATGTTGCAGAATTTTTGTGTTAGAAAATTACAGCATTTCTACTGCATGCAATAATAGTACACTAAGTATTCTGAGGCATTCTATAGCCAATGAAATACTTGCTGTTTAAAAAGCAGCTCACCTTTATTCCAGCACTGACTCTCCCCGGTCTTCTATTTATTTCCCATCTTATTTCAATTAAAATTCACCTCTGCAGCTGCTGATTTTTTTTTTCCTGACCATGAACATAAAAAAAAGTAAATTTTTTTTGGTCACTTCGCTTTCCCAAAATTGGACTAAGCAGCGATCAAAAAGTCACATATGTTTCCAAATGGAACTAATAAAAACTATACTTCAGCCCACAAAAAATAAGCCTCCATTCAGCTCTATTGATGAAATACTAAAATAAAATCGGTAACAGAAAATGCCGATGTAATACAAAGTTAGACAATCAAAAAAGTTTTTATTTTTTTCAAGTACTAAAACAAAAGTGAAACTCTAACAATTTGTCACCACCAGAATCATAGCAACCTGCAGAATAAAGATCACCCATTACTTATACTGCACATTGAACTCCATAAAAACTAAAACCCTACAAACCCCCCAATAGTGAAATTTATTTTTCAAATTTCATGCCACAAAGAATTTATTTTCTGTTTTCCAGCTGGAAAAATTAAAGTTATGGCTGTTGGAAGGCAGGAAGGAAAAAATTAACACAATGCAAACAATAATTCCCTGTGGTGGAAGTATATAGAATATCATTCTATAAGGTGGATATGCTGTGGATTTGTTGTGGAATTTCCATTTATTTAATTGTGGAATTCAAAATTTACAAAAAATTTGTAATAAAACTTCTTCTGATTTTTATTTTTCCACTCGTCATATTGACCCAATCAGCACTGATTACAGAGAGGGAAACCCGCAACAAATCTGCCTCAAATCCATGTGATATAGTGCAAATTTTAGGCAGTGATTTAACTGTGGAATTTCTGTGGATAGTCTGCAGCGTTTCTGTTCCAGTGGCAGAGACCCTAAGAAACCAAAACGGACCCAAACATGCATTTAACAATGTGCAGTGTGATTTTAAATTGCCTTCAATGTAAAATGCGCATCAGCGTTTAGACGAGTGATCTCGTGTGCTGCGTGTTTACATGCGTCTTTGTGATGCATCTTTCGGATCCGTTCAAAGAAATGTAATGTCAATTCTTGATCCGTTTTACGCATCAAACACACTATTTAAAACTATAGGGTGCGATCCTGCTGCAGCAAAAACACATCCAAACACGCAGCACACTTTGGGTGCGTGTTGGATGCGTTTTACATAGCACTTTAGAATACATTTTTCAGATCCGAAAAATGTATTCAAATCGCCATGTGAACATACCCTAAGGCCCCGTTCACACGGCTTATTTGCCGACGGATTGGCGCCGTATGTCGCGCCGGATTTGCGCTTCAATACGGCGCCAATCCGTCGGAGTCATTACGGTAATCCACTGCTCTTATAGAGAACAGTGGATTCCGTCGCTCCTCCCCGCTCGGCAAATCCGCCGCGGGGGGAGAAAGTGACATGCACATTCTTTACGGCGCGGACGCGCCATAAACAATGCATTGTCTATGGGGCCGGGAGCGGCGCCCCCGCCGCGCTCCGGCCCGCCCCCGTCCCGCCCATTATTCACGGCGGATTTGTGCGCTCAATACGGCGCACAAATCCGTCGGGAATAAGCCGTGTGAACACGGCCTAAGGGTGCGGCCACTCAGCAAGTGTAAAATGCCGGTCAGAGTCTGCTTAAGAATCCAGCCGTTATTTTATTGCCTTTTGAATGGTTTTGGGGAACGGTTTTGTCCACGGGTTTGCGGATTCACCCTTCCCCCTTAATCATTGAATAGCACACCTTCCATCTGAAAACCGGGCGGAAGATTGTGCCTGTTCCAAGTTTCTTGGAACGCAGGTGGTGCCTAGTGCAAAAAGCGTTTTATTTTATTGACGTCTACAGGGATGCTTAACAGTCGGTTTTCAAAACTGTAAACCATCTGCAAAACCTACTGAAAACCCTTGCCGTGTGGATGTACCCTAAGGGCCGGTTCACACGGCTTATTCAAGCCGTAATTGCGGGACGGATTTCGTCCGCAATATTGCTTGAATAAGGGGCGGGGGCGCTGCCCGCTGGCCCCATAGACTTTCATTATCCACGGCGCGTATTGTGCCTGGATAATGTGCATGTCACTTTCTCCCCGCCCGGCATATTCGCCGAGCGAGGAGGAGAGACTGAATCCACAGTTCTCTATGAGAACTGTGGATTACCGTAATGGCTGGGACGGATTCCAGCCATATTGCAGCGCAGTACGGCGCGCAATACGGTTGCAATCCGTGCCCAAAATAAGTCGTGTGAACGGCCCTTAAGGGGGAATTCACACACAACAGATTTCTTGCTGACATTTCTGCAACTGACAAATGTGTTCGGGTTTGTCTCTGCTGTCTGGATTTCTGTAAACCTCATTTTGGACGACTGGGTCACTGCCATTTGTGAATTTATCTTAACAGTAAAGAAAATGAGATAAATAAATAAATGACATTGTAAATTTTAATTGCAATTTTCAGACTGGCCAAATAAGTGTGGACAGCCCACATTCCCTCCCAATGTAAAATCTAGAATTGTCAATGGAGAACCTGCTAAAACTCACACCTGGCCCTGGCAAGTGTCCATGCAGGTAAGATAAGCTGAATAAGACCAGCATACTTAGTGCATTCCTACAGAAAGTTTAGTATTAATAAAGATTGTTAATACAGAAGGGGAAAGATCATTTTTATTGGCAGTCAGAAGATTTAGCACCAGTAAATGTAGTTCCTTTAGTTTAGTCATGAAGTTACTTTAGATCAATCATGAAGATGTTAGGCTGTGTTCACACTAGCACTAGAGGTGCTGTTCAGATCTATAATTGGCATTTCCATCAGTTTTGGGGAAAATAGAGAAGCATGCTGTGTTGTTCCCCCTCAAAATGACGAAAAACTACAATGAAGCCCAATGGATTTTGTTACGAGTAAAAGGGGGTGTCCGGTGCCATTAGCATCTGCTGTTTAATGGATCCCGCAGTGCCATTACAGTTTCCATTGTAAGGAACACAGAACAGTAGTGTGAACAGAGTCCTGTAGACATATCTGATATTGTATTATGTATTGCGCTGCTTCTTGAGTTCATACGTCTAGCAGAACCATTGCTTCAATTACTCCAGTGAGCACTTTTCAGCATTGCCAGTCAGCTCGAAATGAGCCAAATATCTCACAAAATGATGAGGACGGCACTTGCACTCATCCTCCCCATTCATTTCTTTGGGAGTTCCGAATATAGCTGAGTGAGTTGAGCGAAGCGAGTGAGTGAGTGAATGGAACTCCTACAGTAATTAATAGAGAGGACAGCCACAAGTGCTGACCACCCATTCTCTGAAAAGCACTCGTGGGAAAAACAATTTTAAGATGTTGATTTTTTTTATTTCTAGGAGTTTCTCTTTTTAATCATTTTAGGCACAAATATATTTTTTATTTTTACAAAATTTTGGACTTTTTAACATCCTTTAATTTAAACACCAATTTGTTTTCTTTTTCTTTTACACTTGTTGTACATGTTCTAACAACTAGAGCACTTACCAGTCAAAGAGTGGGTGATTGCTATTTTGATGCTGCACTGCGACCTCGTGTCATTTAACCTACTTGGTTTCAACACAAAATGTGGTGGCAGGCAAGACATAAATTAGTTCCATTCATTGGGGCTAATTATTAGTAAAATCTAAAGGACAAATTAAAAACCTGGACAGAAAACTGCATAGATTTCTTCTTTGTATACATGATTTGATCGTATTACAAACCATCAAAACGTGACCAAGTTTTTGTGGTTACACTGGTCTTATTGGTGGTATCGGTTATCTTACAGAGCTAAGCTATAAACTGCTTTTTGTGAACTACTTAGCAGTAAGGTTTTGATGAAAGTTTGCTTATATTGAACAACCAAGATTGTTTAGACAGGACATAATTAATGTGATATTTTAGTGAAATTTGCAGGACTACCCATGTGGATCGAAACTGCCATCTGCATTATAATTGTTATAACCATCAATGTCATGTTATCAATTGTTATGTAGATTCATCACTAACGGTGCACTATGCAGAAAAAGATTCATAAAGTAGAAGTGGAAGAACAAGCTTATGCACACTTCCAGTTAGTATCACCCCAGCTTTGTGATTCGTTCCACCTTTACTTTTATTTTCAGGTTTGGCCAAGTTCTCGTAATGAAACCATCTTCTTCCACACCTGTGGAGGCACCCTCATCCATAAGCATTGGGTCCTTACTGCAGCCCATTGCTTCATTAAGTAAGTCTATCAGTTTTCTCACACAAAGTTGTTTTCAAGATTTTTATTTAAGGATAATTCTAGTGTTTCATGGAAAAATTAACAATTAAAGAATGTGTCAGATTCATACATAATTTACACCAACATCCTAAGGTGACTCTTGTTACTGAGGATTGACCTCCGAATTGCAAGCAGTATGCTTGATACACATCGCGATTATAGAATACGACTTTTATACACTGCTACATTGCTTGTTGAATTGCTAGTATGAGAATGAATATTTTCAGCATTTCCACAGGAAAATCTGTACCAGTCTCTTAGTGTAGATTATGCAACATAAAAAATAAAAAATCAAGGAGTTGCAGGTTTTGCTGCAGTTACCGACTACAACATCCACTACAATAACATTTCATTGCAGATTGATGCAGAATTTGGATTCCACTTTAAAGTCAATGGGGAAAATTTGCAACAAATTTATAGCATACCAGCAACATACATTGTTAATATACTGTGGATTCAGTGTGGGTCAAATCTTGCACGTATTGGGGCACATCTATTATGGTAAATGCAGTAGAATTCTGGTCCAATTTGTGCCCAAAAAAACTGGTGTACATGCTTTACACCAAACTTATGCAGTGCTTTAGACACTATTGGGCGACATGTATGATTTTTGGTGCAAAGGCGTATTAGTAGCGTAGAATGCGCCTGAATCTATGAACTTGTTCTACTGTGGGTCATAGATTTAGCGATTTCAAGCTACAAAGCGACAATTCTGGCTGAGGTAAATCACATTTAAAGTGCTCTACCTGTTCCAGCAGTAATACACCTGGATTTGTCACTAAACGATCATAAATGTGTAGATTCGTATGATTGTAGTGCGACGCCTCCAGCACCCCCCCCAATCTCAGGCACATTATTAATAAGCCTCATGGACTCCTCAACCTTGAACAGGCAGAAAATTAAATGAATAAACTACAATTTCTTCTAAATCTTCTCACAAAATAAAATAATCAAACTGATTTACTCATATCCTGCTCTGTAATATACTGCTTCAAGATCAAACCGCATGTTGAATGTGACAGCTTTCCTGATCAAAACACCAATATGGAACCTATATAATTCTATGACCCTATACCTCTGCCTCTGATTTTACACAGTACAGGTTTTTCTCAAGCTATCTATGATAAAAGAAGACAAGTTCAGACATGTTACAGCAAATTCCTCCAACGCCCACTTAGTGTTTTAAACAGAGTTTACTGCATGCTATAAAGACACCGCATACTGGCACACAGAGTATACAAGCCCACATTAAAGACGCATATATGGGTCCCATTAAAGTCCATGTCAGATATTGTGGTCTATAATTTTTTAGTTAACATTGCATTTATGTTACCATAATTAAAAGCCAACTATTTCATGAAGAATGTTTTATAAAGTTACCAGTGCACGCTACTAATGGACCTGTGTAGCCATTTTACATTTTTATCACATAAAGAACCTCTATTCTCACCAAGTTTCCACTATTAAATGCATTGTGTATTTTAAGCTACGCAGATGAATTGCACCGCTGGCAAATGTGTCTTGGGAAACACAACTTAACTCTGGTTGAAACCACAGAACAGTGCTACAAAATTCTTGGTATCTACCGTCATGAAGGGTTTGTCTATCCAGAAATACCAGCATTAGAGTTTGACATTGCATTGGTAAGACTCGATGGAGAAGTGGCGGCCAATGACTACATTGATTTTGCGTGTCTGCCACCATTTGATCAGGTTTTACCTGAAACTTATCGCTGTCATGCAACTGGATGGGGAGATGAGACAGGTAATATAACCACAGTCCCAAAACTTAATGACCTCCCCGTTTTACCATTGATTTAAGACTAATATCAGTCATACAATTCTGCTATATAATTTCATACAGGTAATTCATTGGCACCAAAAGTTGCTGAGGGATTAAATCAGGTGGTTCTTCCTGTCATTTCATATGAAATCTGCAAAACACCCCAATATTGGTGGTTCCAAATAAAGGATTCAATGATCTGTGCTGGCTATGTTGAACCAGATGAGTTAAAGTCCGTGTGTCAGGTTAGTGTTTTTTTTTACATATTTATATATAGTACATCTTTCGGTCCCTGTTCAGACCATTATCAGTCCTGAGCTTTTAGCTCCTGGATGATTTCTTACCATGGAAAGCATTTTGGGGAGAGCAAACATATGCACTATAGATGCCATCAGTAATATTTGCAAGAGCAGGAATGATCTCCCCAAGGACAAGCGTTTCCATTTTTGCAGCATATGCCCCTTGCCAGTCAACATCCACAGAGTGAAAACTATTGTTAAAATACTGGGTGTACTTTATGGAGGGATTTTCCTGTCTATGACTAGTGTTACAGAAAGTTACAGATGAGAGTTACAGATCTACAAACAATTACATTAAAAAACGTTAAAACATCACAATTCCTAAAGCTCTTTCGGTATAGGGGCTGCTCGGTTGGGACTGGGCCCTTGGCGTTGTTCTCTTCTTCTTTAAGTTTTGTTTCTCTCTCTTCGCTGCCTTTTCCCCTTGAGACCCGGCGGACCTATTAGTTTTTATTCCCTTCTTTTACCCACCTCCCCCCCCTTTTTTTCTTTTCTTTTCTTTTTTTCTCTTCTCTTTTCTTTTACGCTTGGCAGTCACATTATCAATTTATTATACCTGCTGTTTTCTTGTTTAAAGTTTAACTACACTTTTGCCATTTTGATTGTGCATTTTCATTATGCCTCATTTTGTGGTTTGACTGCATACTTTGTTTACTTTTTGGTTATGTAATAAGAAAATTGTTCAATAAACATAAAATTAAAAAAACCAAAAAAAAAAACATCACAATTCCTCATATCTGGCCCGTAAAACATATGGCATGCAGCCCACCATATGATTTATGGAAGTTTTGGCCCACGTTGCCTGCCACATTGTTATATAGTGTTGGATTTAATGGGTGAGTGTTGTATCTGGCCATGTTTTCTGCCCACTTTCCCCATCAGGAAAGAATGGAAAATAGTAAAGGAGCTTAATCCACTTTTTTTTTTTTTTCTAACACAGTCTCAATTTTTTACCTAGAATTACCACGTCACCATTGTAAACAATTAGAATTCTGCAGCTTAATGGTAATTTAACAATACAATTTTGACAATGCAATGGACAGAAAAAGAGAATGCAGCTTTAATTTTGCACTCTCTACAACACTGTAAATGTTCCTACCACTTCTCTGTTTAATGGTAGCGACACAGAAGCATTAATATGCCCCAAAATCTTGGCACCATCAGGGCAGCTTGGCTGAATAGATCTCATAAAACTCTCTACGCACTAAGTGCACATCTTATATCAACAAAAAACTAATGAGTGCAAATGCTAAGGAAATATGTCACATAGAACCGATGATCTTCTAAATATGTAATTAATATTCTCAATAAAAGATAACTTATGTATATACCGTACATGTAAAAGATATATTCCATGACAGAACCAACAAATCCCAATATAAATATGGATAAGGGTAAACCTAAGTGTTGTTTCACATATACAGTACCTCGCAAAAGTGAGTACAAACCCTCATATTTTTGTGAATATTATATTTTCATGGGAAAGCCCTGAAGATATGACACTGTGATACAATGTAGAACAGTCACCGTACAGCTTGCAGAACAATGTAAATTTGGTGTGTCCACAAAATAACTCAACACGCAGCCATTAATGTCTAAACCGTTGGCAACAAAAGTGAGTACACCCCTAAATGAAAATGGACAAATTGTGCCCAAAGTGTCAATTATTTGTGTGGACACCATTATTTTTTAGCACTGCCTTAGCTCTCTTGAGCAGTGCTAAAAGGTTGCAGCCTCTGAAATCCTCTTTCTCTCCTGCATGATGACATCAAGGAGCTGGTGGATGTTAGAGACCTTGTGATCCTCCGCCTTCCATTTGAGGATGCCCCTCATATGCTCAATAGGGCTTGGTCAGTCCAGCACTTTTACCCTCATTTTCTTTAGCAAGGCAGTGGTTGTCTTGGAGGTGTGTTTGGGGTCGCTATCATGTTAGTCTACGGCCCTGCAGCCCAGAAGGGAGGGGATCATACTCTACTTCAGCATGTCACAGTATTTGTTGGAATTCATGGATCCCTCAATGAACTGTAGGCTCCCACAGCTGGCAGCACTCATGCAGCCCCAAACCATGACACTTCCATCACTATGCTTGGCTGTAGGTAAGACACACTTGTATTTGTACTCCTCAACTGGTTGCCACCACACATGCTTGACACCATCAGAACTAATTGAGTTTATCTTGGTCTCATCAGACCACAGGAAATGGTTACAGTAATCCATGTCCTTAGTCTGCTTGTCTTCAGGAAACTGTTTCTTGTGCATCGTCTTTAGAAGAGGCTTCAGTCTGGGACGACAGCCACGCAGAGTCAGTTGACGCAGAATGCAGCATATGGTCTGAGCACTCACAATCTGACCCCTCACCCCTTTAACCAATGGATGGATATGATGCTGAGCATGTGCTCTCAACTTCTTTGGTCGACTATGGTGAGGTCTCTTCTGAGTGGAACCTGTCTTGTTAAACTGTAGTATGATCTTGGCCACCATGCTGCAGCTCAATTTCAGGGTGTTGGTAATCTTCTTATAGCCTAGGCCATCTTTATATAGAGCAACAATTTTTTTCAGTTCCTCAGAGAGTTCTTTGCCATGAGGAGCCAATGACTAATATGAGAGAGTGTGAGAGTGATATTAAATTTAACATACCTGCTCCCTATTCACACCTGAGACCTTGTAACACTAATCACATGACACTGTGGAAGAAAAATGGAAAATTAGGCACAATTTGTCCATTTTCACTTAAGGGTGTACTCACTTTTGTTGCCAGTGGTTTAGACATTGATGGCTGTGTGTAGAGTTGTTTTGACTGCAAACCAAATTTATACTTTAAGCTGTACACAGTGTCATATCTTCAGTGTTGCCCCATGAAAAGTTATAATGCAATATTCACAAAAATGTGACCTCACTTTTGTGAGATACTGTAGGTGGAAATTCCTGATTAATTATAAGCCAGTTTTTCTAAATTTTTGTACAAACCGCATTTGCTCAAAAATGTGTGACAGGTTTATATAGTTTTCGGCAGGCTTTCAGAAAAGCTTTCAGGGCTCAACTTGCACTCATTCACTTATTATTTAACACATTTACTATATATTATGCCAAACAGGGACCAAATTGTAGCAGGAAACAACATCAGCTCATAAAAAAGTAGCAGTCCTCCTTTTTGTTCAAAAAACTCCATCAAAATCTGCAGTGCACCTATATTAAATAGACCCAATGAAAAAGGTGTACATATTTTTTAATCAACTATGTGAGTCTATCGCACCTCACAGTCTAGTTTTTCAAGTAAAATATATACTCTAAGGCCAGCTGGTGAGAACTCTGATAGATTGGGTAAGAGACCATGACCATTAAAGGCAGAAGGTCCAGAGAAATTTGATGGAGGCCCTTTGTTAAATTAACAAATATTCAAGTTCCAAGCTATTAACTTAGAAAGGAGAGCCCAGATCTCCTGGACTAATGCACAGCCAATTTATTTTTTTTAACTGTACTAGAAAACATGTTACTCTTGCATATATAAAACAAAGTGTAGATACTTAGGAAAACTGCGTCTTCTTGATTTCTTGACTGGAATATGTGTAATTTACGGCAATGTCTTAGTTATAAAACAATAAAATAATATCTTTTGCTCTCTTGTCATTTCTCCAGGGAGATTCAGGAGGACCACTGGTTTGCCCCTCTACAACAAATAGCAAAATCTGGGAAGTTCATGGCATCACCAGTTTTGGACCCATTGGGTGCATCATGGATAAAAAACCCAGTGTTTTCACTCGTGCATCTGCTCACCTTGACTGGATAGATGGCGTCATCAGAAAGGATATATATGATGTTTACTGTAGGTGCCCATTTATATAACTTTTCTTGAGACTTTAAACGTAGGAATCATTACTATAACCATCATTTTGACCGATTCTCATATTTAGAATGAGGGCTATGAAATTCAATTCTCATTTCACACATTGCCATCCCTTTATTCTTTTCCTGTGCCATGTACTGCTTACCCCTATGTTCTATGCTTTGGCCTTATGTGACACAGCTGTAGCCGGAAAACCCTTTGTATGTAACATACGTGTTTCATACATTGTATAAGTTGTAACGGAATGGGACGGTAATGCATAAAAACATTAAAGTAGTGCTCATGTGCGACGCTGCAGTGAAGAAGCTATTATTACAACATTGCCAGACAACCCCTTGCAATAAAAGAATATTCTTCAATGGGGCTAAGATGGGTAAAAATAAAAACAAGTTAAACACGTTCCTACAGGATCCCCACTGCTGCAAAGTTACCTAGCGTTCTGCTCTTCTTGATTTTTGAGCTCTTGTCCCAACACACAGGAAGCTTGTGCGTCCGGTGAGTGAATGGAGTGCAAGCCTCTCTTGTGTGTCGGGAGACAATTGACAGGAGCTCCTGAACGGCAAGGGACCTGTAGGAAAGTTAAAATTTCTTATTTTTTATTGTTATTATTATTCTTATTGTTTCTTTTGTATTCTTCCTGGCCCCAATGAAAAATAATTTGTATTTGCTGGATAACCTCATTAAATTTAACAGGCTTCATATTGCTAACAAATAAGATTAAACAGAAAAAAATATATAATGTCCTTTTAATCATGACATCCAACTATTTTATTTGGTATGCATTTTTTTTTCTTTTGAAAATTTGGCCTCAGGAGAGGGTGTGTTACTAAGGGCCACATGTATGAAAACTGTTTAGGTCTAAAACTCACTTTTTTGCACACAGTAACCTACGGGCAAAAATGTGAGTTTTAGACCAAAACAGTTTTCATACATGTGGCCCTAAATGTCACTAAATCTTTAAATGGATATGTAAATGGCACGCCCTATGGTCATAGACAAGGTGAACGTACTAGATGGAACACAATACTACATAACCAAAAAATAGAACTTGTGTTTTCCTATTGTAAATACCTCCTTTAAGTCTTGAGGAGTCCATGCCTCTGTGCCAGAGTTCTTTTTGCATCACAAATGGTACCTATAAATTATTAGAAAGGTGGTTTCACTACTATGACTAGTCGATGTAGAGTCAGTTTATTCTATCAGTCTCTCTTTCTACATTCAACATAAGGAAAGATTCAAGGTAAAAATAAAACAAAAGAAGGAAAATGGTGGGAACAATATAGAACCCTCCATGTAAGGCTATGTTCATATCACAATTTTTTTGCCTTTTTTTCTCAAAATAAAATTGTACTGTGGAAAATAGGTCAAACATTCTTCTCAGGAATTCATTTAGTTTTGCATCCAGATCAGGAATCGACCAGTAAATAAAAACAATTCATTTGGTATCCATTTAAAAGAGTTTAAAAAGAGAACCTGTCACATAGTTTTTGCCCATCTTGCTGAGGACAGCACAAGCTAGTGTCAGACCTGCTGTTTCCAGCACTATGTCCCTTATGCTGTAAGATGCTGTAGTTTTAGAGTATTTAACGCTTAAATCTGCAGTTTTCACCCACAAGAGTCATATAAAGAGTCAGTTTTTTCAAACTCCACCAACCTGAGGCTAGCCCCACCCACCTCAACTGATAAACCTATTACTTTGAATAGGTAGAAACATGTGAATAACTGTCAGTGGGCGGGGCTGGCCTTTGGTGGATGTGGCTAACACCAGCTCATGAATAAGATTTGAGGGGTAAATGCTCTAAAACTACAGCATCTTACAGAATAAGAGACACATCGCTGGGAACAGCAGGTCTGTCACTAGTTTGGGCTGTCCTCAGCCAGAGGTGCAGAATCTGTGTGACAGGTTCCCTTTAAGAACTTAAAGTAAAAATCTAACCGTCGGCTTTTGCAGGGTTTAGGAGCCCAAGCCAACCCCTGATTGACTACTTTCACCCATAAAGCAAGCTTCATCTTGCTTTATGGTCTAAACATAAACAGATGTCAAATTTACCTATATTTTCCAATTCACCCATGTAAGAGTCCTTTTGGCTTGTGCCAGGTCTGTTTATATTTGGTATACAGTGCAGTACTTTTTTTTTTCTCTTTTACAATAAAGCCTATGGGTGATGGCTAACACCACATGCCGATACACTGGCATCTCTCAGATAGGTGTTCTCCTGACAGTAATTTCAAGTGTTAAAGTGAATATTAGATCCCAAGCAGCGGTCAACGTAGGCTGTCTGAGAAACTGCACAATGCACACTGTTGAAATACATCTCTTATAGAAATCTAAGAGCACATTATAGTCTATACTGCTATAAGGTGGCTCAGTGGTTAGCACAGTTGCCTGCAGCAGTAAGTCCTGAACTGAAATGAGACCCAGATTTTACCGATTTAGATTTGCCGATTTACAGATTCAGAAAATCCGAACTGACACCTCAGATTTCTGCTATGGATTTTTACTTTACAGAGGCACTTCTTGCCTCTGATTTCGACATAGGCTTTGCCCCATATCAATGCCCCATGCAGGGGTGTAACTTAAAGCTCTGGGGCCCCAATGCAAAATCTATAAAAGGGCCCCTGCCTACCATGTACCACTGATAATACTAGTGTAGTCAGGACTGGGTCAACGTATTCTGGTGCCCTAGGCAAATAAAGCACAAAGCGCACCCAAATGGAAAATTCAGCACACTCCATACCTCCTTAAGCTTCCTTTTCTGCCTGGGATGAGGTGGCGCCCCATCGTCCTGGCCCTGGATGTAGTTGTATGTGACTGAAGACCCCTCAGACTCTTGTGCCCGGTAGCGACTGCTGCCTCTGCACCCCCTATAGCTACGCCTCTGGCCCCATGTCAATCCTGCTAGAATAGAATCGGAGGAGGATCTGCACTAAAGGATGGACATGTCCATTCTTTTCTTCCGCAACATGGATTTGAAATCCGTGCTGTGGAAAATCTTTTCTATAGTTCACTGTGTGAATTAATCTCCATTAATGTCTTTCTGAAAGCTCTATTCATCTTAATTTTTAATAGTACATAAACCTTGTATTTCTGGGGAAGGGGTTAGTATCGTACTTTGTAAATATAGTAAGCCCATTTGGGACACATGCAAGTTAAGATTTTGTGGTAAGATGAAACATTGCTTCAGGTCTCTGCTGCATAAATCATATGGGAGTAGCTTTTTCCCCGGTGAGCACATATGATATAAATAGCACTAGCTTGACAGATTAAATTAGAAGAGAAGTCTGTATTCTGTGCTGATGGTAAAACATTTTAGCACAGAAGGAATTATTTCACATCTGAAGACTTTAGTCGCCATGTTTATCCAGTTTGTGTGTCAGTGGAGCAGTTATATTATAAGGAAACTCTCTTAGCAAATTGCTGCTTTTTACATCCAGCAGCTTAAAACAGATGATCTTCTCTCTAGACAACAGTATATCTTCACTTGTGGGAGAATCATTGCAGAGCTAGCTTTAGAGACTGATTACAGCGACATCTAGCGAAATGAAAACAATTTCAAATTAAAAAGTACAAAACTAATACAGTATTCAAATTATATCAAAGTATAAGTATAGTTATGTTCAGACTAGTTCACTGAAAAGACCCCAGTTAAAAGATACACTTTATTAAAATCAATGTTAAAATATAAATAAACCCCAAAAAGTATATCCAAAAGAGAAATAATAACGTAAAGCAAAACAACTGGACAACACTACCATGACATGATAATAAGGGATAACTACCGATGCTATGATCCCCTTCAGATGAACATACTGCTACAGTCATGTAGGAAGGAAGACAGAGAAAATATAATCCTCTAGAGTCCCAACTCGAGACCCTAGGGAAAGCGAGGCAATCGCCCAGATCCTGTAGTACTCATTACCTAGTTGTGGCCATATGTTATTTGGTAGTTCTATTTTGAACCCCTGATGAACCTGCTTTTTGTGGGGGAACATGTCGGGATGGAACATTATATAGAGACATGGACTACATGTATGAACACGGTCTAGGTCTAAAACTCACTTTGTTGCCCACAGCACCAATCACAGCGCCCCTTTCATTTCATATAGTGTTCTGGAAAAATGAGAGGGGCGCTCTGATTGGTTGCTATGGGCAACAAAGGGAGTTATAGACCAAGACAGTTTTCATACACATGGCCCATTCTGTTTATCTGTCCATCATTTCGGTCATTGATATTTTAGTGGCCCTTTAGGCCATGTTCACACGGTTTATTTGGGCACGTATTTCAGCCCGTAATTCGCGGCGTACTGCGAATCCGCCGAGTGGGGAGAGAAGTGACATGTCATTTACTAGCGGCGTATACGAGGTGCCGGCCCACGCTCCGCCCCCGTCCATACGGCGTAATTGCGGGGCGTAATTAAGCTGTGTAAACATGGCCTTATGGTCTCATAGGGACAGCTACCGTTAAAGGGGTTTTACCACAATAGAAAATTATGGCATAATGCTAGGATATCCCATCATTTTCTGATAGATGCGGGTCCCATCTATCAGAGAATGGAAACAGGTCCTTGAAAGTAAAAACGCAGACTGGAGAGCTGGTCACGCTTGCGCAGTTACTCTTCATTCCGTTCTATGGGAGATCGGAGTACAGCCGAGCAGTGTGTTTGGCTTTGCTCTGAACTCCCATAGATCAGAATGAAGAGCCGTGCAAAAGCGCAACCAGCTCTCCAGTCTGCACTGTGACTTTCAGAGACCTGTTCCGGAGATAGGTGTGGATCCCATAGATGCTATCCTAGCAATATGCCTTTATTTTCCTTCCTGTTAAAACTCTTAAGTGAGGCTGCCCTTGTCGTTTTTGAGAAGGCCTCAGATATGGAATATTTGTCTGTTCTTTTTTTTCTATGCCCTCTCTACATCACTAGAGCAGTGTGTTCATCTGGAGAAGCATTTTACGCTATCTACAATATATGAAAAAACTTTGAGATTCTTGGTCCGCATGTTTTTGGCCGAAAAATGCTCAAGCCACCCCCGGCTTACAACGGGTTGTCAGTTGGGTGGTCCTACTCTATATTATCTCTCACCTGGGTCAACTTCAGACCTCTCACTGTGCCAAACGGCCAGGCCCGCCATAAAGGCAGTACAGGGGGTACTGCCGGACGGGGCCCGGCTTGCAGCGGGCCCCCTTGCTCACAAACCACTCAGTGCTTGCTGCGCACGGACCTGCGCGGTGCTGTCCACGCTGGGGCCCGTGCGGCTCAGAGACTGGGAGGAGTGGGGCCCGTGCAGCTGACAGTAAGAGGAGCGGGGCCCGTGCAGCTGACAGTAAGAGGAACGGGGCCCGTGCGGCTCAGAGGCTGGGAGGAGTGGGGCCCGTGCAGCTGACAGTAAGAGGAGTGGGGCCCGTGCGGCTGACAGTAAGAGGAGTGGGGCCCGTGCGGCTCAGAAGGGGGAGCGGGGCCCGTTGGGCTGACTGTAGAGGAGGGGGACCTTGCGGCTCAGATGAGAGGAGTGGGCCGTGCGGCTCAGAGTCTGGGAGGAGCGGGGCCCGTGCGGCTCAGAGGCTGGAAGGAGTGGGGCCCGTGCAGCTGACAGTAAGAGGAGCGGGGCCCGTGTGGCTCAGAGGCTGGGAGGAGCGGGGCCCTTGCAGCTGACAGTAAGAGGAGTGGGCCGTGCGGCTCAGAGGCTGGGAGGAGCGGGGCCCTTGCAGCGCGAGTAGAGGAGCGGGGCCCGTGCGGCTCAGTAAGCGGGAGCGGGGCCCGTGCAGGCTGACAGAAGGAGGGGGCCCGTGCAGCTGCAGAGTGAGGAGCGGGGCCTGCGGCTCAGAGGCTGGGAGGAGGGGGGCCCGTGCAGCTGACAGTAAGAGGAGCGGGGCCCGTGCGGCTCAGAGGCTGGGAGGAGCGGGGCCCTGTGCGGCTCAGTAAGAGGAGCGGGGCCCGTGCGGCTCAGAGGCTGGGAGGAGCGGGGCCCTTGCAGCTCACAGTGGGAGGAGCGGGGCCCGTGCGGCTCAGAGGGTGGGAGGAGCAGGGCCCGTTGCGCTACAGTAGGTGAGGAGCGGCGCCCGAGCCCCTGACAGTCAGCGGAGCGGGGCCCGTGCGGCTCAGAGGCTGGGAGGAGCGGGGCCCTTGCGGCTGACAGTAAGAGGAGTGGGGCCCGTGCGGCTCAGAGGCTGGGAGGAGCGGGGCCCTTGCGGCTGACAGTAAGAGGAGAGGGACACGTGCGGCTCAGAGGCTGGGAGGAGCGGGGCCCGTGCGGCTCAGAGGCTGGGAGGAGCGGGGCCCTTGCAGCTGACAGTAAGAGGAGCGGGGCCCGTGCGGCTCAGAGGCTGGGAGGAGCGGGGCCCGTGCGGCTCAGAGGCTGGGAGGAGTGGGGCCCTTGCGGCTGACAGTAAGAGGAGCGGGGCCCGTGCGGCTCAGAGGCTTGGAGGAGCGGGGCCCTTGCAGCTGACAGTAAGAGGAGCGGGGCCTGTGCGGCTCAGAGGCTGGGAGGAGCGGGGCCTGTGCGGCTCAAGTGGGAGAGCGGGCCTGCGGGAAGTAAGAGAGCGGGGCCAGTGCGGCTCTGAGGCTGGGAGGAGCGGGGCCCTTGCGGCTCAGAGGCTGGGAGGAGCGGGGCACTTGCGGCTGACAGTAAGAGGAGCGGGGCCCGTGCGGCTCAGAGGCTGGGAGGAGCGGGGCCTGTGCGGCTCAGAGGCTGGGAGGAGCGGGGCCCTTGCGGCTGACAGTAAGAGGAGCGGGGCCCGTGCGGCTCAGAGGCTGGAGAGGAGCGGGGCCCTTGCGGCTGACAGTAAGAGGAGCGGGGCCCGTGCGGCTCAGAGGCTGGGAGGAGCGGGGCCCTTGCGGCTGACAGTAAGAGGAGCGGGGCCCGTGCGGCTCAGAGGCTGGGAGGAGCGGGGCCCTTGCGGCTCACAGGCTGGGAGGAGTGGGGCCCTTGCGGCTGACAGTAAGAGGAGCGGGGCCCGTGCGGCTCAGAGGCTGGGAGGAGCGGGGCCCTTGCGGCTGACAGTAAGAGGAGCGGGGCCCGTGCGGCTCAGAGGCTGGGAGGAGCGGGGCCCGTGCGGCTCAGAGGCTGGAAGGAGCGGGGCCCTTGCGGCTGACAGTAAGAGGAGCGGGGCCCGCGCGGCCCCGAGGCTGGGAGGAGCGGGGCCCGTGCGGGGGGGTCTTCAGAGGGGCCCCTCATGGCAGGAGCCCGGGGGAGGGGCTTCAGAGGGGCCCCTCATGGCAGGAGCCCGGGGGAGGGGCTTCAGAGGGGACCCTCATGGCAGGAGCCCGGGGGGAGGGGGGTGGTTTCAGAGGGGCCCCTCATGGCAGGAGCCCGGGGGAGGGGCTTCAGAGGGGCCCCTCATGGCAGGAGCTCGGGGGGGGGCTTCAGAGGGGCCCCTCATTGCAGGAGCCCGGGGGGAGGGGGGTGGCTTCAGAGGGGCCCCACTGAAATCCCATCTGGTACCAGCTGTGTGGATCCTCTCTGAAGTCCCCTCTCTAGGTCCCAGCTGTGTGATTCCCCACTGAAGCCCCCCCTTTTCTCAAGCTGTGTGAGGCCCCACTAAAGCCCGCTCTGGATCCCAGCTGTGAGAGGCCGCACTGAAGCCCACCCCTGGTCCCTAGCTGTGTGGGGCCCCTGTGAAGCCCACCCCTGGTCTCTAGCTCTGTGGGGCCCCTGTGAAGCCCACCCTGGTCCCTAGCTGTGTGGGGCCCCTGTGAAGCCCACCCCGGGTCGCTAGCTGTGTGGGGCCCCTGTGTAGCCCACCCCTGGTCCCTAGCTGTGTGGGGCCACTGTGAAGCCCACCCCTGGTCCCTAGCTGTGTGGGGCCCCTGTGAAGCCCACCCCTGGTCTCTAGCTGTGTGGAGCCTCTGTGAAGCCCACCCCTGGTCTCTAGCTGTGTGGGGCCCCTGTGAAGCCCACCCCTGGTCTCTAGCTCTGTGGGGCCCCTGTGAAGCCCACCCCTGGTCCCTAGCTGTGTGGGGCCCCTGTGAAGCCCACCCCTGGTCCCTAGCTGTGTGGGGCCACTGTGAAGCCCACCCCTGGTCCCTAGCTGTGTGGGGCCCTTGTGAAGCCCACCCCTGGTCCCTAGCTGTGTGGAGCCTCTGTGAAGCCCACCCTGGTCCTAGCTGTGTGGGGCCCCTGTGAAGCCCACCCCTGGTCCCTAGCTGTGTGGGGCCCCTGTGAAGCCCACCCCTGGTCCCTAGCTGTGTGGGGCCCCTGTGAAGCCCACCCCTGGTCCCTAGCTGTGTGGGGCCCCTGTGAAGCCCACCCCTGGTCTCTAGCTGTGTGGGGCCCCTGTGAAGCCCACCCCTGGTCCCTAGCTGTGTGGGGCCCCTGTGAAGCCCACCCCTGGTCCCTAGCTGTGTGGGGCCCCTGTGAAGCCCTCCCCTGGTCCCTAGCTGTGTGGGGCCCCTGTGAAGCCCTCCCCTGGTCCCTAGCTGTGTGGGGCCCCTGTGAAGCCCACCCCTGGCCCCAGCTGTCTGGGGCCCCTGTGAAGCCCACCCCTGGTCCCTAGCTGTGTGGGGCCCCTGTGAAGCCCACCCCTGGGACCAAGCTGTGTGGGGCCCCACTGAATCCCACCCCTGGTCCCAAGCTGTGTGGGGCCCCTGTGATGCCCACCCCTGGTCCCTAGCTGTGTGGGGCCCCTGTGAAGCCCACCCCTGGTCCATAGATTTGTGGGGCCCCTGTGAAGCCCACCCCTGGTCCCTAGCTGTGTGGGGCCCCTGTGAAGCCCACCCCTGGTCTCTAGCTGTGTGGGGCCCCTGTGAAGCCCACCCCTGGTCCCTAGCTGTGTGGGGCCCCTGTGAAGCCCACCCGTGGTCCCTAGCTGTGTGGGGCCCCTGTGAAGCCCACCCCTGGCCCCCAGTTGTATGGGGCTCCTTTGAAGCCCACCCCTGGCTCCCAGTTGTGTGGGGCCCCTGTGAAGCCCTCCCCTGGCCCCCAGCTGTGTGGGGCCCCTGTGAAGCCCTCCCCTGGTCCCCAGCTGTGTGGGGCCCCTCTTTTTCGAGGGTTGGTGACTGGTGAGGGGGCGGAGTTGGTGGGGCAGGGCGATATGGGTGGGTGCGGGGTTGGCGGGAGGTGGGGTTGACGGGGGCCCCAGATGCTTCAGGTGTATGGGGCCCAGAAATTTCTGATGGCGCCCCTGCAAACGGCCTCCAAAATGCAGAGAGAAAAATAAAAAAAAGCACCAACCTCTCAAGGCATAGTGCATTGATATAACAGCCTGTGGAGGTGGGCGGGTTTTTTCATATATTGTAGATAGCATAAAATGCTTCTTTGGAGATTTCCATGTGTTTTTTTTTGCCCTTTTTGCAGTGGTGTGCCACTGGTATTGGACTGTGTGCATATGTATATGTGCCGCAGCCATGCCAGTGGCACCCAGGTTCGCAGTGTTTTTTTCAGAAATGTTTTTTTGTGCAGAACTATACGTTGTATTTGGCACATATTTGCTTTTAAACTATATAAGGAGAAGTAAATACCCTCCATTTTGGTTTCCTGCACCGCCCACCTCCACAGGCTGTTATATCAGTGCAGTATGCTTGAAAGGTTGGTGCTTTTTTTATTTTTCTCTCTGCATTTTGGAGGCCGTTTGGCACAGTGAGAGGTCTGAAGTTGACCCAGGTGAGAGATAATATAGAGTAGGACCACCCAACTGAGATCCCGTTGTAAGCCGGGGGTGGCTTGAGCATTTTTTGGCCAAAAACATGCGGACCAAGAATCTCAAAGTTTTTTCATATATTGTAGATAGCTTCTTTGGAGATTTCTATGTGGTTTTTTTTTGCCCTTCATCTGGAGAAGACCCTTGTATCAGGAGTGATCACTTTTTATCAAATTAGGGTGTTGTTGTCTAATTCTTTTGCTTTTTATTTTCTTTTGGATATATTTTTTCTTGAGTTGATTTATATGCTAACATGGATTTAATAAAAGTATCCTTATTAAAAATTGGAGTTTCTCTTTTTAGTGAATTGTTATCTATACTCTAGTGATATGACCCTGCTATATACACTACCATTCTGAGCCTTAGTCCGTTTTTTCATTGATTGTTCTGTAGCAATATTCTTACTGTTAGAAGTGCCAATGGTTGGGTGAGGTGGGGGGGGGGGGGATTGTTTTGTGTTGATTTTCGGCTATTTTATTTTAAAATGTTTTTGAAAAATTTAAATGATAATATATTCATTGCAAATTTCCTTTATGCATTTATACGGATGTCAATAAAATTGTTTATTACAAAAAAACAAAGAAATGCCAAAACCATTAAATTTCATCAAGGTCAATGGGGACATTAATATTTGTTGATATCTGTTTGAAAAAGGATTTAGCTTAGGTGTCAGGCCTCCCTTATTGAAATATGATGCTAATGTAACATAGTAACATAGGGGGACATGTATGAAAACTGTCTTGGGCTAAGACTTTCTTTGTTGCCCATAGCAACCAATCAGCGCCCCTTTAATTTTTTCAGAGCATTGAATGAAAGGGGAGCTCTGATTGATTGCTATGGGCAACAAATAAAGTCTTAGACCAAGACAGGAAGGGAAGATCTCTCCTTAAGGAGAGCACCGAACGAACGGCTTGTAGAGTTTTTGTTTTGCCTTTTCGCCCTCTCCTTAGCATCTGCATATCACAAGGCATTATGGGAAAGGGGCTGAGAAGCCCACAGCGCCCCTCTGTTGGTTGTAACAAACCCTCAATTTGTTTTTAAACCCACCGAGTCTTGAGAAAGCAAAAAAGGATTTTTTAGCCAAGCCAGTATCTCTCATCTACAGACAATGCTGTTTCGGGATTTTTGTCCCTCTTCAGTGCAGAGTAGAGAAGATACTGGCTGGCTGTGTGGGAGGCATCGGGTAGCTCAGGAACAAGACAGTCATACATGTGGCCCATAGTTTGTGAGGCCAAAAAAAACAGACACCCATCCAGTTCAGCCTATTGTGCTACAGTGTTGATCCAGAGGAAGGCAAAAAACCCCATGAGTTCGGAGCCAATTGTCCTCAAATTCCTTCCCGACTCCAATCTGGCAATCAGAATAAATCCCTGGATCATGACCCTTCTCCAGAATCCTAGTCACTATAACTTGTTATATTATTACAGTCTAGAAATGCATCCAGACCATTTTTGAACTTTGTTAATGAATCCACCATGACAAGTTCCTCTGGCAGAGAGTTCCACAGTCTCACTGCTCTTACAGTAAAGAATCCCTTTCTATATTTATGTAGAAACTTTCGTTCCTCAAGACGTAGAGGGTGCCCCCTTGTTCTGGATACAGTCCTGAGTATAAATAAATCTTGAGAGAGATCTCTATATTGACCTTTCATATATTTATACATATTTATTACGTCCCCCCAAAACCATCTTTTCTCTGAACTAAATAACTCTAACCTTGCTAATCTTTCTGGGTATTGTAGTCCACCCAGTCCTTTTATTATTTTTGTTGCCTGCCTTTTAATCTGTTCAAGATATACAATGTCTTTCCTGTGAACTGGTGCCCAAAACTGTACACAATATTCCATGTGTGGTCTTACCAGTGACTTACAGTGGTGGCCAAAAGTATTAGCACCCCTGCAATTCTGTTAGATAATACTCAGTTTCTTCCTGAAAATGATTGCAATCACTAATTCTTTGGTATTATTATCTTCATTTAATTTGTCAATGGAAAACCACAAAAAGAATTGTCATAAAGCCCAAATTGGATATATTCCACACCAAACATAAAAAAGGGGGGTGGACAAAAGTATTGGCACTGTTCGAAAAATCATGTGATGCTTCTCTAATTTGTGTAATTAAACAGCACCTGTAACTTACCTGTGGCACCTAACAGGTGTTGGCAATAACTAAATCACACTTGCAGCCAGTTGCCATGGATTAAAGTTGACTCAACCTCTGTCCTGTGTCCTTGTGTGGACCACATTGAGCTTGGAGAAAAGAAAGAAGACCAAAGAACTGTCTGAGGACTTGAGAATCCAAATTGTGAGGAAGCATGAGCAATCTCAAGGCTACAAGTCCATCTCCAAAGACTTGAATGTTCCTGTGTCTACTGTGCACAGTGTCATCAGGAAGTGTAAAGCCCATGGCACTGTGGCTAACCTCCCTAGATGTAAAGCCCATGGCACTGTGGCTAACCTCCCTAGATGTGGACGGAGCCCATGGCACTGTGGCTAACCTCCCTAGATGTAAAGCCCATGGCGCTGTGGCTAACCTCCCTAGATGTAAAGCCCATGGCGCTGTCGCTAACCTCCCTAGATGTGTACGGAAAAGAAAAATTGAGAGATTTCAACACAAGATCGTGCGGATGGTGGATAAAGAACCTCGAGTAACATCCAAACTAGTTCAAGCTGCCCTGCAGTCCGAGGGTACAACAGTGTCAACCCGTACTATCCGTCGGCGTCTGAATGAAATGGGACTGTATGGTATAATACCCAGGAAGACCCCACTTCTTACCCCGAGACACAACAAAGCCAGGCTGGAGTTTGCCCAAACTTATCCCGAGAAAGCCTAAAACGTTTTGGGAAGAATGTTCTCTGGTCAGATGGAGGAAAAGTAGAGCTTTTTTGGGAAAAGGCATCAACATAGAGTTTACAGAAAAAAAAAAGAGGCATTCAAAGAACACGGTCCCTACAGTCAAACATGGCGGAGGTTCCCTGACGTTTTGGGGTTGCTTTGCTGCCTCTGGCACTGGACTGCTTGACCGTGTGCATGGCATTATGAAGTCTGAAGACTACCAACAAATTTTTCAGAATAATGTAGGGCCCAGTGTGAGAAAGCTGGGTCTCCCTCAGAGGTCATGGGTCTTCCAGCAGGACAATGACCCATAACACACTTCAAAAAGCACTAGGAAATGGCTTGAGAGAAAGCACTGGAGACTTCTAAAGTGGCCAGCAATGAGTCCAGACCTGAATCCCATAGAACACCTGTGGAGAGATCTCAAAATGGCCGTTTGGAGAAGGCACCCTACAAATCTCAGGGACCTGCAGTAGTTTGCCAAAGAAGAATGGTGTAAAATTCCAGCAGAGCATTGTAAGAATGGTTACCGGAAGCGGTTGTTTGCAGTTATGTTGGCTAAAGGTAGTGCTACCGAGAATTAGGCTGAGGGTGCCAATACTTTTGTCTGGCCCATTTTTGAAGTTTTGGGTGAAATGATCAATGATTTGATTTTTGTCTCATTTTGTTTTGTGTTTTTTCATTGCAAGCAAAATAAATGAATATATTAATACCAAAGAATTAGTGATTGCAATCATTTTCAGGAAGAAACTGAGTATTATCTGCCAGAATTGCAGGGGTGCCAATACTTTTGGCCACCACTGTATATAATGGGAGAATAATGTTCCCATCATGTGCATCTATGACCCAGATCCCTTTCTAATAAAACATTGTCCACTATTTGATTACCTTACAGGGCTTATTATCATCTGCAAAGATCGATATTCTGCTGTGCAATCCATGTGCAAGATCGTTAATGAATATGTTAAAGAGAATAGGGCCCATTTACTTTTCAACATATAATGTGGTGATAATATTCATGATTATTGCGGCCAAGTCTCTTAAATATAGGCTGATCTGTAAGAGTCCTACTTGTGGGATCCCCAATATTCAGCTGTAGTCCGTTGGGAAACCTGACAATATATGTTCCGTTTCCTGGTTTCCATGCAGCGCCTTGCATAGGGGAAGTAAAGTGTTACACAATGCACATTAAAATTTGTGGGTTTGTAAGAAGTGTGAAAATGTCAAATGTAACTATGGCTGTTTAGGCACAAGCATCACTGCTGCTCCCATGACCCATCTTGAACAAAGCCCTCTGACTATAGGCATGAATACATTAGCCTCTTTACAGCTTACAAGTAGTGTGTTAGAGAAGCGAGCCCTGTGACCTGGGATACAAAGTGCTGTTTTGAAGGAGTGCAGCTAATGCCAGCCTACTTGTAGTGCCAGTCGAAAGGCTATCCTTTTGGCTATGAGGAAGGTGAAGAAAGGCTGCTTGCAGAGGTGAGACAGAGGCTGCTGAGCCTGTGGCAAGTGGTCCCTGATGGAAAGAGGCAAAGTGAAGGAGGGGAGGTAGTCTCCCCTCTGCAAGAGTGCAGAGGAGGTCCCCGACTAGGGCACAAGGAGTCACCATTAAGCAGCCAGGTGTTGCATGCAATGGAGTCTCTCTCACACAGATCCACCAATAAGTGAAAATGACAGTGATGGAGTTGTGTACATGATAGGAGAAGGATTCTTCCTTCCCAATACAGAGGTCAAGCGATGGTGGAATGGTTAGCATGAGAAGAGAGGGAGTCTTACGCTCCACTAGCTAGGCCTGTGCGAGAAGATGCAGAAGCCAAGCCAAAAGTATTGCTGAGCCGAGGAGGGGGTAGGACAGTTACAGGAGTGCACCTACCCATTTATAAGTGACAGCACTGGAAAAACAGCTACAAGGCCAAGAGAGATTAATGCGAGAGCTTCTAAATTTAAGAACGACACTGACTAGCTCTTAGAGCATGATTCTAAGACCATATATGTGCTGAAATACAGCTTAGAAATACACAAAAAAGAATTGCCAGCCAAAAACTAATGTAACCAAGATGTGTGCTAACTAGAAAGAACTACCTACTGATTGAACTTGTATCTATGTAACTGCCAAGCATATGTGCCTCTTGCAAGTAGATTATTCTTTATTCAGCATTACAATGGACTGTGTGTACATTTCTTGTCTCACGATCTTCACCGATCACCATCGGGCCACTGACTTACCATCAGAGGTCCAAAGGGATTAACCCCGCTAGTGGTTAAAACTCCAATTAAAATTGACCAAACTATTACTGCAAATAGATTTCGTCAAAGTGGTTACTCATCTTCTATTATTACCAGAGCTATTATTGTTGCTGAACATGAAAGTCACCATTAAAGGGGTTGTATCACTACAGTGATTCATCAGACCTCAGTCCTGTTTTCTTGGTTTCACTTTGAATTCAGGGGTGTGTTTACTGGCTTCCACTAGGCTGCAGTAGAAGCCAGGTCTGTTGCTATATCAACCAGTGCTGGCAGCCTATCAGGAGAGATCATACAGGTCTGTAGCTATAGCAACCTGAGGAGGTGATGCAGCCGATACAAGAGGGGATATCTCAGAATAGGTAGGATACTGTTAATGGACACATATTGCAAAGTGAATTGTTTTTGCAAGATCTTTAACATAAAAAGCAATCCTTGTAGTGAGCCAACCCCTTTAATATCTTGATAAGTCTCCTGCCAATAATTCTCTTCTTACGTTTTCTAGTCCTTATAGTGCACATTCTGCTTAAATGGTCGCTGTCCTTAAGGCCATGTTCACAAGGCTTATTTTAACGTGGTTTTGGACGATGTTTTCGGAGCATTTCCTCGTCAAAAACCCCCCCAGTTCATTTAATTGATCCCTATGTAAAACCTCGTAGCTCTCACAAGACGAGGTTTTTACACACTTCTTTGGAAGCGCTAAAAAAAGTGTCATGTCAATTCTTGAAGCGCGTTTTAGGTGTGTTTTTCAGCGCGGTTTTTGGCATGGTTTTTGGCGCAGTTTTTTGTCCTGGCTATTAATTTGTATGGGTGAAAACCTCGTTGGGAAACGCCTCTAAAACTTCTTCTGAAAAAGCGTGTTTCAGGCGAGGTTTTGGGAGCGGAAAGGTTCCGAAAACCTCGTCCAAAACCACGCCCAAATAAGCCTTGTGAACATACTCTTAGAATTATCGACCAATGTTACATCATAGCCCAGTGATTGCATCTATTTTGGAGTTAGATTTGTCACAAGTTCTACCTCCCAGCCTTTTTTTTTTATCTAGGCCAACACCAAACACAGCATGGTTAAGCCGTGTTCACACGGCTTATTCTCGATGGATTTGTGCGCCGTATTGAGCGCACAAATCCGCCGTGAATAAGGGGCGGGACGGGGGCGGGGCCGGAGCGCGACGGGGGCGGAGCCGGAGCGCGGCGGGGGGCGCCGCTCCGGCCCCATAGACAATGCATTGTTTATGGCGCGTCCGCGCCGTAAATAATGTGCATGTCACTTTCTCCCCCGCCAAGCGGATTTGCCAAGCGGGGAGGAGCGACGGAATCCACTGTTCTCTATGAGAGCAGTGGATTACCGTAATTGCTGCTGCGGATTGGCGCCGGACTGCAGCGCAAATCCGGCGCGCCGTACGGCGCCAATCCGCGGCACAATAAGCCGTGTGACCGAGGCCTAAGAGGTATAGGGTTCCTGCAGGTGTGGTTCCAATAGAAGCTCTGTTTCTCCAATTTTTGCAATAGACGAAGGTTTATTCCTCATACAACACGCCCCATAAATATTCAATCTTTCATTTATTTTAATTTCATGTATGTGGATTATCTGGTCAACTGCATTGCATGCAATAAACAATGTGTGTATTGAATTAACAAGACTCTCAGAAAACATATTTCAGAACATTTTTATAATATTAACTGCACCAACAATAAACGCTCCTTATCTGGAGCTTCTAAACACTTCTTTGAATGTCATGGTGACAGTACTTTATCTTTATGGGTCATTGCTATTGAAAGGGTAAAAAAAAACAACTAAGAAGGGAGGAGACTGGACAAGGAAATGCTTTTTTTTGTGAGACCATCTGGATTTTAAAACTACAGACTCACTTACCTTTTTACATATTACATTCATTGCACAACATTTTTTCTCATCCACTCTTAATCAATAACAGTCTGATGCCATGCCACGAGTATATTCCCTTTCTCATATAGTCTTGTATGGTGCATTTTCTATTTTGATTAGTCCTTGGCCAATTTATCTATCTTCTTTTCTATATGACATTACTACATGTGTGTTATATACCTATATATCAACCCTTTCTCCTCTTATGGGGTGTGACTGTCACCCATCCCCCTCCTTCAAGTGCTTTCAGCATTCTATATAAAGATTTGTTCAGAATGCCCAGACATCAACTATGAGTAAGAACGATGATAATCATTTTTTAGATTTGGAAAGTAAATTAAAAGTGTTAATCAAGTTTACTTTTATCTCTAGCATCTCGCTGTGGCAGTGCCAGGGACCTCATTGATAACAAGGGGAACTTTACTACCATGCGATACCCATCCACATACAGTAACGGTGCCGATTGTCTTTGGAATATTATTGCTCCTGCTGATAAAGTCATCCATTTGAATTTTAGTAGCTTTGTGCTTGAGGAAAGTACTTTCTGCATGAATGACAAGGTGGAGATAACAGATGAACTTGGCAGTGTTGGTAAGTATTTTGCCAGTTTGTCAACAACATTTTTGTCTTTACATTTTTCAATGAATTTATAATAATCTTATTATAAATTAACACTAAGATTAGTGTCTCCTATGCCGCTCCAAAGTACTGTGGAATAAAATACACCAATGTTATTAAAAGGCACACATCTCTTAAAGCATTAGCTTTAATCAGACAGATTTGCCAGTTATGGTAACAGGATCAGCTCCCGTTACAAAATCTTGTCTCATCACATTCAACCTTCTAATGTACTATTACGTTATACAGGGCCATTCCTAGGCTAAATTTCACTCAGGGCGAGGTGAAGAAATTCCCCCGCCCCCCACCCCCACCCCCACCTGTAGCATAATGCGACACAGTGCATCACCATCAACCAAACCCAAAATATACAGAAAGCTTTACCACAATGTGCTACATATAAAATTACTAGATAATAGTCATAGTTACCAAATAACACTGCTACACCAACCAGAATCCCAAGACAACTAAGACCACATATCACCAGCACACAGTGACCGAATAATACTTCACACCATGACCACATATCACCACATTGTGACCAAATACAGCAACACCGTGACCACATATCACCAGCACAGTGACTGAATAATACAAACTGACCATTACTGAATACAAACCATTATACTTCAACCAATATTACCAGCATACAGTGGTGGATACCCGCTGAACACAGGCTCTGCAGACATATAAATGATTACAGTAAAGTTATATCTAGTGACTCACAGGAGACGTCTCTGAAGAGTTGTTCTCTTTCTCTTCTTCTCCATCTGTCCAAGACGCCATGAAGACTACTCCCGACTCTTCACTGTAAAATTTACAAAACAAATATCTTAAGACTCCTCACTTTATCAGCACTTCCCAACCAATTCCTATCTCTAAACAAACTCCCCATCTATAGCATCACATATGGTAGCCATGTAATAGCCCCCTGTAGCCAGTTGATGCCCCCTGTAGCCAGTTGATGCCCCCTGTAGCCAGTTGATGCCCCCCTTGTAGCCAGTTGATGCCCCCCTTGTAGCCAGGGTGCCCCTTTGTAGCCAGTGATGCCCCCCTTGTAGCCAGTGATGCCCCCCAGTGTGTCCCCGTAAGTAATTCTAAAATAACAAAAAAGTACTCACCTCAGTCCGCGCGTCCCGGGTCCGGAGCTGCTCAGCAGTGGGAGCTGCTGAGCGATGTAAGCGGCGTGACTTCCTCACGCAGCTACCACGGTCACGCAGCTCCAAGCGATCTCCTCGGCGGCACAGCTGTCAGCCGCTAAGATCGAGCGTCGCAGGTGGCGCGGTGAAAGCTGTGCGCCCCCTGCGACGCTGATACAGGGGAGGAGTCAGGACGGGAACGATCCGTCCCGCCTCCTCCTTGTACCGGCAGCTGCTGGCTTTGCGCGACTGTTATAAAACAGTCGCGCAGAGTCAGGGGCGCTCCTCCGGGCGGGCAGGGCGGCCGCGGCACCCCCCTCGGGTGAGCGGAGCCTCGGCGCCCCAGGCGACCGCCCGCCCTGCCAGCCCCTAGGAACGGCCCTGACATTATAGCTGCAATAAGGATGTATGGAGCAAGCTCAGGCGTTGGGACCTCCTAATAATCACCAGGGACAAGCAGCAAATAAAAGCCGAGACCCACCATTTGCAGCCACAATTGGAAAGGAATCCTAACCATTAAAACACTTACATGCTATAGACAGTGTGACCTAAGCCGTTAGAAAGAGTTGCAAAACAGGATATAATAGAGAACTAAATTGAAGACTTACTGCAGTACATAAATACAGTGGTCCCTCAAGTTACAATGACCTCAGAATACAATATTTTCAACATAAAATGGTTGTTCCAGGGAAATAAAACCACACTAGCCATACAATGTCACAGACACTGACGACCTGGAATATTCAACCAATTATCGTGAATGTAAAACTGTATCAGTGAGGTGTATGTGTGGTGTCGGAGAGCAGGGGGAGCAGAGGAGACGGTCGGAAGCAGAGGAGAGCCATGGCTTAGGCCAGTGTTTCTCAAGTCCAGTCCTCAGGACCCACCAACAGGTCAAGTTTTCAGGATTTCCTCAGTATTGCACAGGTGATACAATTATGGTCAGTGCATTCTGCACAGGTGATAACATTATGGTCAGTGCATTCTGTGGGAAATCCTGAAAACATGACCTGTTGATGGGTCTTGAGGACTGGAGTTGAGAAACACTGGCTTAGGCTGTCACTCTGGTCACGGCAACCGCACCTCTCATGCTCCACTAGCACCTGGCACCAGTGAAGAGGAGGTCTGCACTTTAGATGTTGGTGGTAGTTGTTCCACCAGGGTGCACTCTGGTAATGGTCTCTGTCGGGGGCGTTGCTAGGGTCCCAAAACATCTGGGGCCAGGCCCTATGTGTTATGTTTTACTCAGCAGAGCTGGGTTCACATGCCACTTTTCATGCCACATTGTGAACTGCATGTATTTTTACAGAGAAAACAATTCTGTTCCTGTCACTAATTTTACGTGTATTCCACATAGATCCTGTCCATCTCCTCAGCTGTCACTGTACAATAAAAATCAGCCCTGACAAATTTGCATGTTCAAAAGCGCTCACCTATGTATGACAGTGTAATACACCTAAATAACAGTCACCAAATAGTACACCTATACATGGAGCAAATATACCAGACTAATGATTGCTACTAAAAGAACTACTACTACAAAAAAAACTCAAAACTACTACTACTTAAGGATCAAATAATACTCCCAGACCTTGATCAAACGCGAACACCACATGTGACTATCACTTTTACATAGGCTTTAACGCCATACAGTGACCATATAGTGGCAGATACTAGTTGTATGTAGACGCTCTGCAGAAATATAAGTGATTACACTGAAGTTACATAGTTAGTACGGTTGAAAGAAGACACTTGTGCATCAAGTTCAACCAAGGGTGGGGAAAATGTGGGTGATGGGAGAGAGACAAGGACATTAAGCCCAGCCTCACCACTGGTTAATGCCCTGGAACCCACTAGGAAAGAACCAATCTGCTGTATCTCTGACCCCAGAGCCTCCACCAGCCAGATCCAGAATTTTACATAGCTACATACGCATTAATATTCTTTAGTTCCAGATGGTTATCTAAGCCTTTCTTGAAACTTTTTCCATTTCCTGCTGGACCAGCTCCTCAGGGGGGCTATTCACAGATTACAGTTTTTACAGTGAAGAACCTCTTCCCTCTGGAGATTGAATTTTTTTTATTCTTGTCAAAGGGGAATTCCCCTTGTCTTTTGAGGGCTTCGCTTGAAATAATTTTTCCCCATAATTTTTTGTGGGGACCTTTTATTTTTTTATAAAATTAATCTTTTTCCCCCAAAGCCGTCTTTTCTCAAGACTAAAAAAAGTTCAATTCCTAATTTTCCCTCAAAACTAAGATACTCCATTCCCCTTATAATTTGGTTTGTGTTTTTGTACCTCCCTAGCCCCTTTTACATCCTTCAAAAAACCCCCTGGACAATTTTTCAAAGGAGGACGCCCAATGTTTTTTACATGGTAGAATTTTCCTCCTTGTCCCGCAGCCATCCTCTTTTAATACACGCCAATATCTTATTTGCCCAGAGGCAGCTGAGGGGACTTGCATGCTGTTCTGTGTCTATGATCTAAAAAACCCCCAGATTTTTTCCCTCAATAACCGATTCTCCAAGTTTTTCTCCCCCTGGGAAAATTGATGCCTTTAGATATTTCTCCCAGATCAAAACCCTTACTTTTTATCCACATTAAACCCCTATTTGCCAAGGGGGATCCCCCAAGCACTCGTGTGCCAGGTCTACTTGCAATTTTTGGAGCATCTTCCCTAGATTGCATCCCGCAAGCTTGGTGTCATCTGCAAAAAAACGAAACCGTGCTTTCTCCCTTCCACTATATCGTTAATAAATACATTAAATAAAAGAAAAACCCAATACGAGCCCCGCCGGACACCACTCAAACCGAGACCACTAGAGTAGGAGTCATTTAAAACCACCTCTGGGGACATCCCCCAGCCAGTTTTTTTTTCCAAATTTCACCCCTGTTTTTCTCTAAACCCCAAGGATTCAATTTCCCAACAAACCTTTTTGGGGTACAGTGGGCAAATGCCTTTGCAAAGTCTAAAAACACAATATCCACAGCTGCCCCCTATCAGACTTCTACTCACCTCCCTCATAAAAACAGATCAGATGGTCTGACAGCTTCTGTCCTTAGTAAATCCATGCTGGCAACAATAATAAAATTGTTTTGTCCCTGTTAAAAGTCCTTATGAGCCCCTCAAACATTTTTCCCACAACAGATTTTAAAAATTTATTGGTCTATAATTACCTGGGCAAGACTTGGAACCTTTTTTTGAAATGGGAACTACTTTTTGCCTTGCGCCAGTCTCCTGGTACTATACCAGTCACCAGGGAATCTCTAAATATCAGGTACAGGGGCACAGAGATAACCAGTGAGCTCTTTAAGAACTCTTGGGTGAATGCCTTCAGGGCCTGGAGCCTTGTTCACAATCATTTATTTAACTTGGCTTTGACTTTTTCTACACTGAGCCAATTAATTATAGCAGATGATGTTTTAAACAGTACTGGCACAACCTTTACCCCAATCAATTTACTATTTCATTGATAGTATATACTGAGCTGAAGAACCTATTTAGTTCCTCTGCCTTCTCTTGGTCACCAGTGACCAGCTCCCCATCACAGGTTTTTTTCTTTTTAAATGTGTTTATTAACACTTCAATACAGCAACGTTGAATAGTTGATTATCATTTGACATGCATTTATGGGTTTACAAACTTTACCGAGTGAAGTGCCTTCTTTTCCTTTTTTTCTGTTAAACAAACAAAAATATTAAACTAAATAACCGGTAGAGCTTATGAGTCCATTTTCGTTGATGCAGGCGTCTTCTTTTTCCAGCTTGTTTCGCTGTTGACCAATGTAGCTGAAACTCCATGCTTTTTAGGCTAATGTGTCCGCATGAGATTATCTATAGGAAACATAGGTGTCTAAGCTCAAACAGATAGCCATTATATTCAAGATTTTTGAGTAAGAAATAGACATCTTAAAAACACTCTAGTTTTCCTTCACACAAACCGTTTCATGTGCAGGAAACCATTAACATGCAAAGATCAGTCAACTTGTCAAACAATGCGCCTTTTACCATCTCAATTTTGCAGAAGAAAGGGGGGTGTGAGCGACGCCACGACCCCAGGTCCCCTCTGCTATTATGCTGGCATATAGCTATTAGGTGGGTCTCCCAGTAAGAGTTGTTGTTGATACTGTGTTGTAAGACTGAAACAGTCTTTTATGGCCTGTTGTATCCTACCCGGGTAATAAAGGGATAAAACTACTCCATGTTTAAAAAAATTTTTGGGTATGCGATTCCTTTTTTTGTGAGGCCTCTACCCAGTCCATCTTCATGATGTAGGACAGCTTTTCCAGGAACATTTTGAAGGGGGGGGAGTTGTCGTGTATCCGGGTGATTAGGTTTGTTTTAATCCCTGCTGCTGAGATCATGTATAGAAGTTTCCCTACTCCCGGTGCACAGGCGTTCTTTGGGTGTCCACATGTCCAAATAGGGCCCATATGGGTTGTTAGGGACGTAGTTGTTAAGTGTTCCCTTGTGAAGGACATCCACCCTATTCCAGAATCTCTGGACTACTGGGCAATCCCAAAGGCAGTGGTTTTTGGTCTGCCCCTTGGCTCGACAGCTGTCACCTCAAAGATCCCCATCCTGAAACCTCTAGTTGGTGATAATAGGCTCTGGGTATAGCTGAAAGGGACATTTCTAGGTTTTTCTACTAGCCGATAAGAATTTGGGCTATTATTGAAAGCCTGTTGAAGGATTGTAAGTCCCAACCCGGGTCATCGTTACCCATTTTGTAATTCCCATATTTTGTTTGTGCAAAATCAAAGGGGGCTGATGTAGGAATCTATAGAGAGGGAGATGTCGTCCCCTGGGGAGGTGCTATAACCCAAAGTTTTCCCAGAGGTCCGGGTTCCATTTTTGTGAGGTTATCTGGGTCATAATGGCACTGGCAAAAACTACGGGCGCTAAGGTAATGAGAAGAAAGAATTTACCCCCAGGAACCGAAGCCTCAGTTCCTCAAGAGTAAAATAGTCTTTGTCTCTCTTTATCTAACAGATGAATTATCCTTATAATTCCCCCTTTCCTCCAGGTCAAACTCTCTAAAGGGGTTTTTCCCCCCCGAAAGTCTGGATTACCCAAAAGGAGCGCAATAACGACGCCTGGGGGTTTTAGATGATGTTCTTTTCTCATCCTCTGCCATGCTTTTCTAGTAGCCTCCAATAAAGGATTCGATTTGACCAGGGCTGGAACGAGTTGTATGGGCATATGTAAGAAGTCAGATAGGGACAGTCTCCCAAGGCAGGCCTGATCAGATACGGTGTCCGCAAATACTGCCGTTCCCTCAGCCCAATCCCAGTGCCACTCTCAACAGAGCTGCTGTGTTACGCTTGACAATTGGGTAGATTAATTCCCCCATTTGGTTCTGGGGGTGCTGCATGACCAACCACGGATCCGAGGCCCCCCCCCCACACCAAACAAACCGGCGGTATATGCTTCAATGTGTTTCACGTCTTTGTGTGTTATTATAAATCGGGAGGGAGTGTAGCAGGTATAGAAGTTTTTGGGGAAATCGACTAACTTTAAAAGATTTCCCCTTTTACATATGACAATTTGGCAATTTCCTCCATGCCTCCAATCTCTTTCCCCATTTCCGTAATGTATGCGGAGATGTTGAACCTATAAAAACAGTCAGGATTTCTTGTTATTTTTTCCCCCAAATATGATAGCGACTTATCGCACCAGTTAAAGGGGTATTGGCTTGCCCATGCGGGGCGTGCCGGACCTCGTAACATTAGAGCATTTGTTTTATCTACGTTTATGTTTTAACTGGTAAGCGAGCCTATCTCTTGTCCCAGGGTTTTTTCTATTTGAGGAAGAGCACGCCCGGTTCTTGGATCACCAACAGCACATCATCCGCAAAATGCGGCTATTTCCACTGAGTGGGGAGAAGGCTGGTCTCTGGTCATCCCTGTCCCAAGGCTGTAGGCAATAAAGCAGGGGGTCCGAGACAGATTAAACAGGAGGGGCTATAGGGGCATCCCTGTCCGTTTCCTTAAAAAATGTCGATCGGATCCGTCAAGGAGTTATTGACAAATAATGTGGTGTTGAAATCTTCTTGGATATGAAATGAAGGTTTGGAAATTAGGGCCAAATTGTCTATTTTTCAGGGTAGCAGCAAGGAAAGGCCAGGACACCGTGTCAAACGCCTTAGAGGGATCCAGGGTTAAAAGCATTGAAGGGTTTGGCATCTGGCTCCATGGCTCTCAGCGTCGCCTTCACTGCTGTCCTGATTTTTTTACAGACTGCCTTCCCTTGATGAATCCTCTCTGCGATGGATGGATAATTAAAGGGAGAAAAGTTTGCATTCTGGTTGCTAGGATTTTGGTTAGAAATTTATAATCGTAGTTGAGCAACGCTATGGATCGGTAATTTTTAATCAATAGGGGATCTTTATCCGGCTTGGGTAAAAGTATGGTGCACGAATCTAGAAAATGATCCATGGATCCCTGGTCCTGGTAGAGTGTCTTATATATAAAGATGTAAGAATTGGGACACCTGTGGGGATAGAGTTTGTAGAATTCCCCACTGTACCCATCAGCCCCGGGTTTTGTTGCTTGGGGAAGAGGTTTATGGCTATTTTCACCTCCTCCGTGATTGGGTCGTCTACCAAGGACCTATGGTCCTCCGAAAGGCCTGGCAAGGACTGGGATGCCAGAAAAGATTCAATTTTATTTGTGTCCGTTGGTGTGTCTCTGTATTGATCTTCAAAGTAGTCACTGAAAAGATTAACTATCTCGTCTGGGTTAGTGTGTATGTTATTGGATGACGGATCTCTCAGTGCTATTACTGGCTTTCGTGCTCTTTGGGTTTTGATGAGTCGAGCCAAGAGTTGCCCTGACCTGTTCGCGCCTCTGAAATATTTGTTCTGCGTAAGTCTCACTAGCCATCACATGTTTTTAAGGGTCCTACTTGCTCTGACTTTGGCTTTTTTGGCATTTATATGTTTAAAGAGTTTCTTGGGGTTAGTCTTGCTGTCCTTGGCCACCTGCCTTTAATTTTGAATTTTAGCTGCTTTTATCACTTTTTTTTTTCCACTTTTTTGCAGATTTTATTAAGCTCTCTATAATTTTCAAAAGCTGATCCCGACCCCTCTGAGTTATATTTTTTAAATGCCCATTTTTATTGTTTATTGCCCTCTTAACAGCAGGTAGAAGCCATGTTGGTTTTAGTTTTAGTCGCCTATACTTGTTACCCATAGGAATATATTTTGCAATAAATTTCCCCAAAGTATATTTAAAGCTCCCCCACTTGGCTTCTATATCACTATTTGCTAATAGCTGCTCCCAGTCTAGGTCCTGTATTGCATCCCTCAATAAGGAAAATTTGGCCCTTTTAAAATTAAATGTTTTTGCCTTCCCTCTGTTTTTCTTTTTTCCAGTTTACGCTAAAATGAATTATATTATGGCCACTGTTACCAAGATTTTCAGAAACCGTGACCGCTCCGACTAGTTCTGCTTTCTTAGAAATGACCAGATCCAACAGAGCATCACTTCTAGTGGGTTCCTCCACAAACTGCCCCATAAAATTATCCTCTAACAGATTGAGGAACTTCCTTCCCTTTTCAGTTGATGCAGAACCGTAACCCCAGTCAATACATTTAGTGACTCACAGGAGATGCCTCTGAAGAGTTGTTCTCTTTCTCTTCTTCTTCTTCATTTGTCCCAGACCGTCACGATGTCCTCTCCCGGCCATAACTCTTCACTGTAGAATTTACAAGACAAACATCTTACACTCCTCACTTTATCAGCATTTCTCTACCAATTCCTATCTCTATACAAACCCCCATGTACAGCACCCCAAATGGTAATAATTACCCCCTTGTGTCCCAAACGGCTTTGGGGCTCCCATTTGTGCACCAAGTTTTAGTCTTGTTTTGTAAACCAATATAGGAAGTAGTGAGACAATATGTAGGTACACCCCTAAACTAGGTAGGTAGTCCTCAATTAGGTAGGTGTATAATGCCCATTAGGTAGGCAAACTTATAGGTCCCCCAATAGATAAGTATCTCGGTCCCCTATTAAGTAGAAAGGTGATTATATAGGCCTCAGAATAGAAATATAAGTAGAAATATAGATCCCTATTATGTAGTTATAGACCCCTATAGGTAAATATATGCCCCCTTTAGTCAGTAATATGCCCACTTAGCCAGGTTACTGCCCCCTTAGCCAGGTTAACGCCCCCTTAGCCAGTAATATACCCACCTAACCTAATGAAAAAAATAAAAAAAAAGCTACTTACCACGGTCCGTGCGTCCAGGTCCTGTAGCTTGCACCGTCACGCAGGGCCCGGGATCTCCTGGGCTGTGCAGTGGTTGCCAGCTTAGGAGATCCGATGTCGCAGGGGGGTGATGAAAGCCGTGCATCACGCCCCCTGCAATGCTGAGGTGTATGTTCAGCGCTCAGTGAGCGCTGTATATACAGGGGAGAAGGCAGGATGGTAACAATCTGTCCTGCCTTCTCCATGACTGACTGCATACCGAGAAACTGTCTAGTGACACCCCAGTCTCTCTCTCAACTGCCCGTGGTGAGATGCCCTTGATGTGCAGTGCAGAATAAGCAGGCAGGAGTCATAGCGATAACAGTGAAAACAACTGCCTCCTTTACTTCAACCTGGCTAGATGGTATACACAGAAATGGCAGTAGTAGTGTTCAAATTACATCTCAGTTCTTCTAGTCGTAGCCACTCAGCAGACCTAGGCAGGATAGTGTGTTTAAACACGGTCCCTTGCAGAGCTACCTCTTTCTTGATCCACTCCCATGTGGCCAGGGAAGATAGGGGTTAAAACTGACCTCTGACAGCTCCAATACCCTGTGGGTGGATATCAGAGAGTCCAGGATAGGAGCCAATGGAGAAGACTACTACTCCCCAGTGGGGAGAGACCCAGAACAATACATTTATCTATCTTTTATAACCTCCTAATCTACCCCCACTCTTGTGTTGTCATGGTGATTCCCACCAAAACTCTGAGTGGCAGATACTGGTTACATTTCTGCAAGAAAGCATGACTTAACACACTTTACAGGCATGTGCAGAAGCTGTTAGCCAAATACAAAGGTGAAATATAGGTCAAAAAACATTATAAAGAACACTTATCTGACTACCTATAGTGCAATTATAGCCGAAAATAGTGCAATTACTAACATTTATCACACATTTTTAACCCTTAATAGTATGTTGCACCACCAACTCCACATGTGCAGTGATTGGCGGTCTAGTAGTGCCTCTCTACAGTACAGTGAGGTACTACAGATCCTGTACTGCTCTTTCTTTACATGTGACAGGATGAGCGGCTCTTTTGTACGCCAGGCGAGGGTAGCCTCAATGACCTCTTTTACTGGTACACTGTGTGTAATGTACATGACCTAAAGAAGCTCCTGTCCACAAAATACAAAGTGGTTTTCAGCTTCCAGCAGCTCTGTTTAATATAAGGATCTGCATTATCTGAATGAGTTATCAGTTTAATTTTCATTCAAACTTCATTTTGTATTATTTTGGGTAACACTATGGTGCTTTGGAACCAATTATCCATTTTCCATAGATTAAGATTTTATAATACAATGGTTTCAGCATACAATGGTCCTCCCAGAACCAATTAATAATTTATGTTGAGAGACTATTGTATGACAGTTTATAGTCCAAGTAATCAATTTCCCTAGAGGGACTAAACAGTACATTTTAAAAAGGAAAAAATGCTTTAAAATAACTAAAATTTTGCTACTTAGCTAATTGAAAAAAATGGTATTGTCACCGCAGTAAAAGTATCAACAGCTACAATCTGTTATTTATGCCACATGGCAAACAGCATAAAAAAAAGAAAAAAAAGAACAATGAAAACTAGAGTTCTTCAGCCATGTTGCATTATAAAAAAAAAAAAAAACATTACATTTACAGACATTGAATTTGTACCACTAAAAGCTTCAGTTCACTCTCAAAATACGATATAAAACACAGATCTAGCAAAAGAGGATTAAAAAGTTATTGGTCTCAGAAAATGGTGATGCAAATCAAACCCCACAAATAAATGTTATAAAAAAGAATATAGATTATATCATCACCTGTACAGTACTGACCTGGAAAATAAAACACATAATTTAGACCACATTAGTAAACTCTGTAAAAATGCCCCCCAAAAAGGGTTTGCAAAATTGTTTTAAAATTCCCCCTAAAACCTCACCACCCCCAAAAGGGAGTATTTCTTGTGGGGGTTTCTTAATCCCATTTATTATAAAATTACATTATACATTATAAAAATTTTTGGGGGAAAAAATTATTTAAAGTGAACCCCCCTTTAAAAAAGAAAGGGGGAATTACCTTCGCCCTAGAAAAAAAAGGTTTTAAAGCTCCAAAAAGAGCTTCTTCCGTAAGAACTGTAAAAATGTGGAATACCTGCCGGGGAGCTGGCCCACAGCAGGAAACGTGAGAGTTTCAAGAAAGGCTTAGATACCACCTGGAACAAAAGAAAAATTAAGCGAAAGTACCGAAAATTTCCCGGACCCGGGCGGTGGGGGGGCTCTGGGGTCAGAGGGGGGGCCCTCCACTAAAGCAGAAGGGTTTTCTTCCCTTGGGTGGGTTCCGGCTTTAAAACCAGTGGTAGGCGGGGTTTAAATTGCCTTGTCTCTTCCCTTCACCCATATTTTCCCCACCCCCCCTGGGTTGAATTTTAAATTGGCATGTGTTTTCCCTTTAAACCTTTATTTAATGTAACAAAGTAATTTTAGTGCTTTTTTTGGTTTGCAATTTAAATATAACCCGCCCTCCAAAAACAAGTCCTTACGTGGCTCTATCCACAGAAAAATAAAAAAGATCTGGCTTTTGGAAGGCGGAAATAAACAAGCCAAAAACAAAAATAGAAAAATTTTTTTTTAAGGGGATTGCCCCTTTCCAAAAAAAAAAACAGGGTTTAAAGGGCCAGAATGAAAAATGAAAAAAAAAGAAAAATTTTTGGGATACCTCCCTATTGTCCCCTTTGGGCTCCCGCTGCAGACACTCCCAAAGGGCCTTTGGAGAGGTTAGCTCTCTTTTGTGGGGGAAAAGGAACCCTTTCCGGGAAGTGGGGCAAACCCTGAAAAAAGAAAGTGCGGTTTTCGGGGGAGCCCCAAAGTAACGGGTTTGGAAAAGGATCATTTTATTTTTCATTTTTTGCATACCATGACCCCATTTACATGTATTTTTTTAAAATGGCCCAATTTCCTTTAAGGGGAAATCAAAATGGAAAGAATTATAAAATGGCAAAAAGTCTCACATTTTTAAGCAAATGTGACCACAAAACTCAAGTTAATTTAGTGTTAAATAACTGTGCCTGTGTGTACATACTTACACATCTACCTTCCTTATTCAGACACACTATTAAGCTTTTTTAAATCACTTTCCCTCATGGCTAAAACAATGCCTATAAACACATGGGACAATGAAAACTTTTAAATGCATATAAAGTTGGGGTTTTCCCGGTGGAGATTTTTTTTCTAGTACGCGGGAAATCTTCTAAAGTTCCAGATTTAATCTACTAAAATTACAGTTTTCAATCCCTTGAGTAGATAAACCCAAAAAAAAGGTTTTTCCCTTTTTTTTTTTAGAATTTTTTTTTTTGGGAAAAATTTTTTAAAAAATACATAAACGCACCATAATTATCTCACCTGTGTTGCCCCAACTTGGTGAGATTTACTGCATATCTGTCATGTTTCGTCTTTAGGTACCCACTGTGGAAGCTATTTACCAGCTAACCTAGTTAGTTTCCCTTTAACAATTAGGGGGTGCGGTTCAGCCCCCAATGACGGGTTTGGGGGAAATGTCGGTTTTTCATGAAAAATTTGGGGGAATTTGTGGATCCAGCTTCGATACCAAGTAAGTTGAATTTCTTTCAAAACTGAAAAGGCCCCATAGAAAGTATTGTGTGGAATCAATATTAATAAAGAGAAAAACAGGAATAACAGAACAGACATGAACTAATGTTGTGTGTGACGTTGCACATTCACGTTTATTAGGAAATGTGGCTTACCCCCTTTTAAAATACTCAAAAATTCCCAAAAATCCCCCACATTCGACTGAAGTTGTAAAGAATAAATAATTCAGATCTGGAAACATCCAAAAACCGGGAATTTTTTTTGTCCCCAAGTCCCAAACCTGCCATATCTGAACCTTAAAACCCTTCCCTGGGGGTTTTGGGGTTTTTTTTTACCGCTCTATTGTCTTTTTGGGCCCCCCGGGTTGTAGTGCCCCAAAAGAAAAATCTGTCCAAAGTAAAAGTGGGATGGAAGAAAATATCAGAGAGATGGCACTACTTGGAAGCACCAGTGCGAGCTAACCCTAAAAAAAGCCTTAAAACCCTTATTTAGGGTTACTGTTAAGACGAAATTTTTGGCCAACCCCAAACCCAAATGCTCAGAATCGGGGGAAAAATTTTTTTTTGACGCCCAAAAAGTGCAAAACCATTGATGGGTCATCACAATTTTTTTAATATTAGGGGGTGGGGCTCAACAACTAAAAGAGTTAAAGAAACATTCCAGCGTATTTTTGGGAATTTTTAAGACAAAAAACAAAACTGGGGAAAACCCACAGAAAGGATTTGTACCAACTCCTTTTTTTTTATAGCAAAAGTGAAACAAATCCATCCATCTTGCTTTTAATTGGGGGGGTATTTTATGACAAGGTTTAGGCGGCCTTTCTATACCCTTTATGGAAAATTTGTTGGGGAAATTTTAAAGGATTTCTTCCAAAGGGCTAAGAATATTTTTTACTTTGAATACATGGATGGATGGACGCTGGATTGTTTTCATTTTTGCTAAAAGGGTCCTTTGGAAATTTTCCTTCTCCTTTTGGGCGTTTTGGGCGTGTTTTTTACAAATACATTGGGTTATCTTTGGGGAAATTTGGCTTTTTTTTAAGGATAAAAAAAGCACAGACCCCCAAAAAACCCCAATGGGAAAAATTTTTCCTTTTTTAAAACCCCGAAAAGGTTCTTCACAAGAGTTTCCATTTTTGAATTGCAGGAGTAAAAGGGTTGCTCTCGTCTTTAACCCCTTTTTCACCCCGCCCCAAAAAAATATGTCCCAAAAAAAGCATGAAAAGCCATTATACTTTCATACAGCAGTGATGGTGAAGGCACAGGGCAAAATCAACAGTGATGTTTTTCCCCCAAATATTTTCAGAAAAAGGCCCTACTTTTCTTGTACCCAAAAAGGTTTAGAAATCCATTCCCAGGGAGGAGGCAAAAAAACCCCAAAAGGGTTTCAGGTTTCAAAAAAAATGATGAACAATCGCTCACCCCAAATATTCTGAAAAAAGGGGGTGATTTCTTATTACATAGCTACACATAAGTTAAAAAACATTACACCAGGCAAAGAGCCCCCAGGGACCCGGGCAAAATCTGATAAAAAATCCCTCAACCCCCAATTTATCCATGAGGGGGGCGATTGCTAGTATCAAATGCACATAGATACGGCTTCTATAGGGTGCCAGTCATACAGATGTAATGCATCCCTGCTGGCGAGGGAAAACCCATTATCTTTGGTCATTAAAAAACTTTTTTTTTATTTTTAAAATGATTTTATGTGTAAAAATAAAAAATTGGAACATTTGTAAAATAATTAAAAAAGGGGGTAAAAATGCGAAAAAACAAAGGATTTGGGTTTTTTTTCTAACCCCCCAAAAAAGGGGACATTAAAAATGTCCCCCAAATTTAAAAGTTTTACAAAATTTAAAAGGGTTAAATTTCAGAAAAAAGTGCACCAATTAAAAAATTTTTTTTAGCTTATACGTAATTCAGATTTTAAAAATTTTTTCTTTTGTATTCCTAAGTGTATAAAAAAAAATAGCACCTGGACTTTGTCATTCACATACTTTAATAAGACTTCTAAGGGATTCAAGGGCTTTATGTATGAAAACTGTCTTCTAGGTGAAGACTTTCTTTGTCGCACATAGCACTATATGAAATGTTAGGGGAGCTCGGATTGGTTGCTATGGGGAACAAAGAAAGTCTTACATTTAGACAGTTTTCATAAAATAAGGGGCCCCAATGTGCAAAACAGCAAGGTACCTGGAAGCCAGCTTATCTCACCCCCCTAAACATTCCCATAAGAAATTAACATTAAACTGTTTTATCCTATGTTACTTCCTTGTCTGTACTGACTAGAGGGTAGAGCAGAAGCTTAGTAGTGGGCTAAAAGGCAATCAAAACACTACACACCTTTAAATGGTGCCCCTCCATAAGGGGAGATGTTTCCCCCTTTTCTCAGCCACCATTGCCTCCCACCCCAGTCAAGCCAGTATCGCTTCCCTCTACACTGATGACGGGCAAAACCCGAAAGGGCGTATGTAAATGAGCGATATTGGCTTGACTTATATTCCTTTTTGCTTCTCAAAGATTCAGTGAATCAGAAGTAAATTGAGGTTTTGTTAAAACCAATAGAGGGCGCAGTGAGCTTCCCAGCTCCATTCCCATAATGCCTTGCGATAGAGGGTACTAGAGAAGAGGCTGGACAGGCTGCATCCATGACATAGAAAATCACCTCTGGGAATGTTTTCTGAAGAAAAAAATTCACTAATGCCATCTATGCCGGGATAAGATATTGAGGGTCTGCTGCCATCTAGTGCGAAAGAGAAAAATGTATCCTTATTTATCAACCGTCTAAAAAGATGAATCGGTTCATCACAACCAGGCTTGAACTGCCCCACAGAGGAACAGGGAAACCTGCCATGGGTCCCTCAGCATGGCAGCCCTGGTTTTTTTTTTTCTAAACTGCATAAACATCATTAAGAAAGGTAGAAATGTAGAAAGAGGCAAAACATATGAAGCAGAGTATAAGAGGCATGTACAGGCTGTAGGGCATGCTCACAGAATCTGCCCCACTGGTGGGCCCTCAGACAGAAATTCCACTGTTGGGCCCTAGGCACCCCAGTCTGACACGGATCACAACCATTGACATAACTATAGCCATAGCAGACACAGTGTCTGCTATGGGGCCCAGAGGTTGAGGTGGCCCACTATGGAACAAGAACATCTTCCTTTTTATAGGGGACAAGTAATTGGTAGTTTTTACCTATCAAGCTCTATATGGGTATTCTGATATTTGGTGGAATTATTTATACCTTTTGTTACTTATGCCGCGGTTTTAGTCTATTGTCATTACGGGATGGGGTTCTATCTCATTCTGCTATGGAGCACTATGAATTCTAGTTACGCCCCTGCTCACAACTATCTTAACAGTAAATAGCTTATCATATGACCCCTTTTTTCATTATTTGGCTATGATGACTCCAGGCAGGACACAGTCAAGGTTCCAGGCCAAAAGCCAAAAAAGGAGAAGATACAGTCTTATACTTTATTTGTGATTTTTTGCCTTTCTTGTGTAAGTCAAATGTCCTTCAATACCTTGCACAAAATAAAGTAATACTACTAGTTTCAGTCTGCTGGATCGATATTGGTTTCTTGTCATTAACACTTTACAATACAGATGCGTTTTTTTTCCAGATATTGCAAACTGCGGAGGTCACTTCAGCGGAGACACAGGAGAGTTTACATCACCAAACTGGCCACAAACAAATTACCCCGACAGTAAAGCCTGTACATGGAAAATAACAGTTTCCCCCGGCAAGAATATCCACATCAGGTTCAAAAACTTTATCCTACAGACCGCGAACCTCCTAGGGATGTGTCAGGACTACGTGGAAGTTTATGATGGAGACAAACCTGACGCAAAAAGTTTGGGTAAGTTTGCAGAAATGAGATGTGAAAGGAGCCTAGCACAGTATGCGGTTTGTTCCCAATTATCCGGTATTAGTGGCTGAATTGTATGGATTGCATCTACAGTATATACACTACTCACAAAACGTTAGAGATATTTGGATTTTGGTTGAAATATCAGGATGAACATAAAATTTCTTGAAAAAACTTTTTTAATTAAATAAAAATGAGACCTTCTCTTAAATTTAGAATGCACATGTCCAACTGTTCAACGTTTCAGTACTTTTTGCAAAACTTGCTGATCTCTAACAAGGAGATTAAAAGGCAAAATTCACAACAGGAGTTTCACCCCTGAAAAGCCCAATAGATTAGGGGATCAGTTTGCATTAGGATTTAAATTGATCCCCTAAATTTGTTGGGAGATTCAGGGATCAATAACCTGTTAAGCTCGTTAGAGTGTTTCCACACAGCACAGTTTTGGTGCAGTTTTAACTGTGCTCCAATTAAACTGCTTTTATTATTAACAAGCCTCTTTTCAGTTGTCTAAATTGCTCGAAAAAGGTGTTTCAAGTAAGTAATCAATTACTGTGTTTGAAGTCTTGTGGACACAAACACAGTAAGGCCTCATTCACACGGCTTATTTTGGGACTGATTGGAGCCGTACTGCACGCCCTATTTGCGCTGCAGTACGGCTCCAATCCGTCCCAGTACTACGGTAATCCACAGTTCTCATAGAGAAAATATGAATTCCGTCTCTCCTCCCCCTTCGGGAATCCGCCGGCGGGGAGAAAGTGACATGCACATTATTTAAAGGCGCATACGCGCCGTGAATAATGCAATGTCTATGGGGCCGGTGGGCAGCGCCCCCGCCGCTCCCCCCCCTTATTCAAACCGTAACTGCGGGCGAAATCCGTCCCGCAATTACGGCTTGAATAAGCCATGTGAACACTGCCTACTTGATTACTCACTTTTCAGTAGAGAAAGCTTGCTGGTAATAAAGACACATAATTGGAGCGCAGGTAAAACTGCACCAAAACTGCTCTCTGTGAAAGCACCCGTAGGCTATGTGTACACTGCATAGCTTTTTCAAAGCCTTTAGGATTTTAAAAGCGCCGAAAATACGATCGTTCCTGCAGCCCACAGACTAGAAAAGAAAAGACGAGTTGTAGTCTCCACAACTCGTCTTTTCTACAATCGGCATCTGGCGCCGGCGTATTATACAGCATGTTGTATAATAGGCCGGTGCTTTTACTTTTCTTGGTGTCTTCCCATACAATGCAATTGTATGGGCGACGTCAATAAATGAGAAGCAACCGCTGTTTTTTCAAAAAATGTGACAAAAATCACGTTTCTGCATCGGAAAAAAAAAGTCTGCCTTCAGCCATTTTTTGCCCGCTGCAGTGTAGACATAGACTTAGAGATTCGCAAGTTGTGCAAAAACTATTGAAACATTGAACAGTTGGACATGTGCATTCTAAATTTAAAACGTGGTTAGTTAATCTAAAAAAAAGTTCAAGAAACTTTGTGTTCATCCTGAAATTTCAACCAAAGGCAAAATATCCCTAACTTTTTGTGAATAGTGAAAATCAAGCAGATTTGGAGCGCCATTCACTACATACAAACATGCACACACATACATACATACATACACACACACAGTTGGGTACTAATTTTTTCTTTAAAGATAAAGGCCTGAAAATGTAATTTGTCCATTCAAATAAACATTTAACCAAAGCAATATTTAAAAAAAAAAAAAATCTCTTATGACTTTACTACATCCTTGCTATTCTATTTTTCTTCCTCACCTCGTTTCCCGGGCTCGACATAGCTGTATCCTGGTTGTTGAACCACAAAGAACCACTGAGGTTCTCATCATCAAACAGCTAATACTGAAATGCTGGAACCCACAGAAAATGAAGTGTCTAACTTTTGGATAGAGAGATTCATCAGAACATATTTTTCCTCTTCTGGACGACTCCTTTAACCTTCTGTGGAGGTGCTGAAGGGAAATTAACTTTTATTACTATTTATCTAGATTACAGCTGATTAATGTGGCTCACAGTACTCAACACTCTTAAATCAAACATAGTAAGTACACGTCATATGGTATAGCGCAGGAACATACATTATTCTATACAAAGGCATTAATTTAAATAATTTTTATTATTTACAATGGGAACCTAAAAGGTGATTGGTGCCACTGTTTTGCACCTGTCAAAAACCTCTGTTTAACACCTACAGCCTGGCCTGTACGTCAGACACAAGCCAGAAATATGCTGTTTAATCAGCCCAAGATTGTCAAAAGTGGAAAACACTCCAAAGTTTGGCTATGTTTAGACACAGCGAATGCTCTTCCATGCAGATTTTGCGATAAGTCCACTGGATTTACCATGGATTTCCATAGAAAATCAATAACATGCCTTAATATATGCTGAAGTGTTTCCACCAAGCACAAGTGGGCCTTTATGAACTCAATTCACATGCAGCATGCTGTAAAATCAGCAGCAAATCCTCCACATCTGAACATGCTTGGTCTAATGCTAATGAATAGAATTAATGACCAATACTAATTTATTTGTATTGCAGGCCTCTTCTGTGGTAGAACATTACCACCTACTCTAAATACAACAGGAAGTACTGCAGTTATTAAATTTGTCAGCAATCATGTAACGAGCGCCCGAGGCTTCGAAGGATATTGGACAACTAATCTCACTAATGTCTTAACTGTTCCTCTAACACAGTCGAAACCATGGGATAATGTCATCATAGGTGAGTTCACAAATGCTCAAAAGCAAAAGCTGCTAAATCTTAAGTTTTACATTTCGGAATAAAATGAACACGTTGAAATATTGTTGAGTTTAGAACAAATGGGGCACAGTGGAGTGAGTTTGGATAAGACTGCTTTCCCACTCCAGCTCTCCATGTATGTGCCTCACCCTGCTACACCGGTGAGTGGATGGTGCCCCATTGTTCTCCTTCAACACTCACCCCTGGCTGGTGAATGTGGGTTACATTGTCCTCTACATTATAAACAATTAGGTGTAAAGTCCACCTCTATTGGCCCAAATATAGAAATGCCTTAGCTAAGCGTTTTCCCCAAAAATAAGGCAGTGTCTTATATTCATTTTTGCTCCTAAAGACGAGCTAAGACTTTTTTTAGTTCATGTCTTATTCCTCCATGAACAAGAATTCACAGTTCTTGTTGAACAACAAATCAACATGTAGTAATACACTGTAGTGATTTCATCACAAACATCAGCATAAGCAGCCAAACTCTGAATTGCTTAAAAAAATGCACTAGGTCTTATTTTCGGGGGATGCCTTATTTTTGGGTATAAGAGGTTAGTAAATTTAATAAGTCCAAACCTGTAAATCAATATAAATTGTAATGTACCCGCCTCAGGGCCTTTGTGCCTGTAGTGACCATCTGGAATCCATATTGTCAGTATCTCTTGAAGAATAATAGATCTTAAGCTGTAAATTTCCTAGCTTCTTGTAGATGTGTACTGAGAAGTAGTGCATATTGACACAGAGGGTTGTTATCAGGGCCTAGGTGTTTTAGGAACGCTGTGACTGAGATAATACTACCCAGCATGGTTAGAGAGTGGTGAAGGGAAAACAGGTGTTTATGGTTTGTACCAGAAGTTTTCTCTTGACATGTTTTCCAGTGCCGGGTTAACTCCTGAAGGACTGGCCATCCAAAGGGGGGAGGTCTGATACTGGAAAAAATACTGAGTTGTCAGCTTGTGTAACACTTGGCTACGCAAGCATTTGTTTACAAACAAGCTGGGAAAGTTTGCTGCGAAGTTAGAAGTAGCTGGACCTGTGGGCTATAGAGGGATGCCTCGCCGCCACAGGGATGTATCCCAGGGATATCTCTCTATCTTAGCTGTCCCGCTTCTCCCAGCTGATGTTACAGATAGATGATGCTGATAAGATTCCTGGTGAAGCTTGAACCTGTATATGGGGGCACCCTTGCACGGTGTTGATCTCAGGGATTCTCTCTATCTTGGCTGCCCCATTTAAACCAGCTGATGCCGCTAGATGATGCTTATAAGATACCAGATGAAGCTTAAACCCTATATAGGTGTGAGAAGTATTATAATCCATATTATCAGGCCCGGACTCCCATGGGGCAAACCGGCATTTGCCCGGCAGGCCGCGGGACCCCGGGGCTGCAGGGCGGCTCGGAGCGCCCGCTAGGGGCCATTTTTTCCCCCCGTGGGCCCCGAGTCCCGGGCGCACGACAGGGGCCGCAAGGGGTCGCATCTGCGACCGGCCCCCCTTGGCCAGGGGCCCGGGCCCTCCTGTGGCACGGCCGGGTCACCACCCGGCCATGCACCCATCCGGCCGCCCTGACCGCGCGGTTAAACAGGGGGCCGGGCTAACATGGGTCTACTGATCACATCTGTTCAGCCCCCAGGACCGCGGGGCAAGGGGCGCGATGTGAGAGTCATGGGTTTTTGCCCTCCGGACCTGTCCCAGGAAGTCAGGGGCCGCTCCGGCCCAAGGTAAAGGAGGGGACAGCGGGTGATATTATTTTATTTTTTTTTTAAACATTTATGTCCCGGGTCCCTTATACTCCCCTCTGGCTTTACCTATACTCTGCCCTGGCTCTAATAACGGGGCCCGGCTACCTATCCCTTTTCTCTGGCCCCAATATACTCCCCTGGCTCCCTATACCCTCCCCCTTGGCTGCCTTAATACCCGGCTCCCTAACCCGCCCGGGTCCCTAAACCCTGCCGGGCCCCTACCAAAACCCTCCCCTGGCTACATACCCTGCCCTGGCTGCCTTTAATACCCTGGCTACCTATATATGCACGGGCTGCCTATAATACCCCCTGGTACCTTACCCTGCCCTGGCTCCCAACCCTGCCCGGGCTCCTAATCCCTGCCTACCTATCCCTCCCCGGGTTTCCTATAATCCCCGGCTCCCTATACCCTGCCCTCCCGGCTACCTATCCCTGCCCGCCCCTTAATAGCCCTGGCTCCTATACACCCCCGGGCTGCCTATATCCCCCGGCTACCAAAACCCTTTCCCTGGCTACTATCCCTGTCTGGCTGCCTATAAACAGGCTGCCTATCCCCTCCCCGGGCTGCCTATACCTGCCCGGGCTGCCTATAATAGCCCTGGCTACCTATACACTGCCGGGCTGCCTAAAATACCCTGGTCCCTATCCCCTCCCCGGGCTGCCTATAATAGGCCGGGCTACCTATACACTCCCGGCTGCCCTTAAGCCGTGGCTACCTATACCCTCCCGGGCACCTACCCCTCCCTGGCTCCCTTGCCTTGCCCTGGTACCTATACACGCCCTGGCTACTATCCCCTTTCCCGGCTGCCTATAATACCCTGCCTACCATGCCCTCCCCGGCTCCTATAATACCCGGGCTGCCTATACCCCTGCCCTGGCAACAACCCCCGGGGAAACCCCCTCCCTCCTATAATGCCCTGGCTCCTATAATGCCCGGGCACCTATCCCCCTGCCCTGGCTCCTAAAAAGCCCTGGCTCCCTATAAACCCGGCGCCAAAATGCCCTGGCCCTAACCCTTCCCTGGCTACCTATACCCCCCTGGCTACCTAACCTGCCCTGGCACCTATCCCCGGGGTTTTTTTGCCCGGGTTCCAAAATGCCCTGGTTTCCAAAAAATTGCCCGGGCTCCCTATCCCCCCGGGGTCCATACCCTGCCCCCTGGCTCCCTATAATAGCCCCCTGGCTCCTATACACTGCCCGGGCTGCCTAAAATTTTCCCTGGCTGCCTTAATGCCCTGGCTGCCTTAACCCGCCCTGGCTCCTATACCCCTGCCCTGGCCCCTTTATCCCTCCGGGCTACCTATCCCCTGCCCTGGCTGCCTATAATCCCGGGCTACCTATACCCCTCCCGGGCGCTATAATACCCTGGCTGCCTATACCCTGCCCTCTCCTAACCTGCCCGGCGCCTAACCCTGCCCGGGCTCCTATACCTGCCCGGGCCCCTATAAAGCCCTGGGCCTCCTATACCTCCCCTGCCTCCTAAAAAGGGCCCCCCTGCCTATAATGCCCGGGCCTCCCTTTTAAACCCCCTGCCCTAAAACCCCCCCCCTGCCCCTAAAACTCCCTGCGCCTATTTTTGGCCCTCCCCCCTTCCCCCCCTAAAAACGGGCCTGCCTCCATAATCCCGGGCTGCTTAAATTTTTTCCCTCGCGGGTTTTTTCCCTTTCCCCCGGGTTACTTCCCTTTCCCGGTACTTTCCTGCCTCCCGCTACCCTTCCCACTGGCCCTGCTGCCTAATAGGGCTCCCTTTTTAATGCCCCTGTTTTTTAAACAAATTAACTGTTTGGGTTTGGGGGGCAAAAGGGCTGGTTTTGGGAAAATTTAAAACTGGCCCGGGAAAAGACTTGCCCTCCGGCAAAAAAATGAGGAACAACTCATCAGGGGAAGACATAATGGAGTTTGGGCCCCAAAGTAAAGAAAAGGAGAAGAAACAACTCCCATCAAGATGATGTCTCCTTGAGTCCCCGCTGTCAGGGGTCATTTTACTTCTGTGTGGAATGTGCGTATTCATTGATGGACCTGACTACAGGTGATGTGATTGGGGGGGTTTAGGGTTTTGCTGGTGCTTATGTAGGGTCTGTGGGTTGTCCCTGATTAAAAGCAATGCACACCGACTCTTGATGAGGGGGTTTTTCTGCACCACTTTTTCTTTCTTGCTTGGTTTAGGGACTTTTTATACAGAAGGGGTTTGGTGCATTTTTTTTTCATGTTTTTTTGTGCAAAATGTACACATTAAATCTCTGCCTTTCTGCACAAAAACGCACCAAAAAACATAAAAAATGCACCCAAAAGTGCCCGTGTGAAAGCACCCTTTTTTTTTGGGAGTTTATTTTAGAAAATGCGAAACAAGGGACATTTGTAAACGGTTTTTGTTGTGGGCTGGGGGGGCTTTGTGCCGGGCTGATTTTTATTCCCAGGGGGCCCCGTATTATGTGTGCTTTGCCTTTGTTACCAATTTATGCTGCCTTTCCCTTTTTAACTATTATGCAAAAGTTTAACAAATCACACATCTTCTTTACAGTGTTTTATGTAATCATTTAATTCTTCATTTTTAAAAATAAAAAAAGCATTTGGAAAGTCCTTCTTTAAAACCTATGCAAACCCACAAAAAAGTTTTACAAAAAGCCTTTCAAAAGCTACTGGGAAAATGAAGTCCCCTTTATTTTTTGCGATGTATGTCCAAACATGTTTGTGATTCCAATATTTACTCAATTAAGATCCTCTGCTGTAATGTTTCTTCCATGCCCAAATCATGTGACATGAGGTCACATCACGCACAGGTGGAGGAGGGTCACGAACAGGTATGTCAGGACACCCAGGGCTGTGTAGTCACAGCATTTTACCTTAATAGACACATAAATCCTTATAGACAAATGCCAGCATGTTATGTTAAAAGATAACCAAATAAATTTTAAACAAGGAATTTATTATTGTAAGCATTACTCCCATACTTAAAGGGGTTTTCACAGCACGCTGTTTCACTGAGTTTTAGCAGTTTTGCACTTACTCTGTCTCCCCAGGGTGTGAATGATTTTACAACAGTGATTAGCATATTCAACTTCTAGAGACTCAAAGTGCAGGAGATTGTTATCAGTAACAAAATTACAGATAGTCATGCTTTTCAGTCCTCACAGCAACTGTACCTTTTGTTTAGTGAAGCTAATCTTGTTAGATATAACAATTTGTTTGGATCTCAGTCCTTCAGTGGGTGACTTCACCCCTGCAATCATTTTTAAGATACCCCCGCTCCCTTAAAACTAAGGGAAAAAAAAAACTCCATCTGGTATGAAGGACCTTAAAACCTTTTACACTTTACAGCACATAAAAAAGCAGTCTTATTTCTTGACTAAAGTAAAATTCATTGAAATATTTTTGCAGAAAAAGTCTTCATTTTAAAAGCTCATTAAAATTTAAAAGCTAACTTTGTATGGAACACCTCTTTTAAAAAGAAACCCGACTAGGTTATGCCCCCTTTTCGAGTGACAGCACAAGCTAGGCAACCTGCTTTTCCAGCCTGTGTCCTTATTCTTAAAATGCTGTTTTTTAAGGGGAATTTTTAAAGGAATCTTATTTATGAGCAGGTGTGAGGTGGGCGGGGTGTGAAAAAAACAGACTCTTTTCATGAGTCTTTTCTGGCTGAAAACTGCCAGATTTGAGCACTAAACATTCTAAAACTACAGCATCTTACAGAATAAGGGACACAGCGCTAGAAACAGCATGTCTGATACTACCATGTTCTGTCCTCAGCAAGGGGGGCAGAATCTATGTAACAGGTTCCCTTTAAGAGATCTAATTAAATGTTACCATAAATTTAGCTAAAACTGATTCCTCCAATAATATGACCTGTCCTGTAAAAGACAAAGCCTCAGGTAGCTACATCACTAAATCACAAGTAATGGCAGACAAAAGGCAAAGGGACAAAAAAATTGAAACATTTACTTTAGGACCATTAAATATTAAAGCCCGTTTTATAGCCAAGTTCCTGGAAGGTGTTCTTTTAGCATCACAGAAATAACATACATCCCGTCTATCTGCAAGATAATAATAAATTAAATTACCGATACTGGTACCCAACATGGGCTTGAGGAACCGAATAATACTTCATCTGGGTCACATACAATTGGCCTAATCAGCGACGCAAGCTTTCGGTCTCTTGCATAATCCTCTACTTTCACATTTAGGGTGAATGCACATGGATTTGCTGCAAATTTTTCATGCGTTGTGTGCGCGGAATATTCACAGCGGATTACAATACCAGCCATGTGGATAAGATTTAACAAATCCCATTCCCATGTGGCAGGTATTTTCTGTACAAGAATTAACCTGCAATGCAGGTTTGTATCATGTTAATTTATATTGCGGATTTTCTGCAGATTTTACAGCACTGACTCAAATGGGGTAAAATCCGTACCAAAACATGCACTAAACTGCATGATATTTCTTTAGCAAATCTGTCCCGTGTGCATTCACGCTTATTGTTTCAGAAAAGTATTACTACTCCATAACTTTATGCGTGTTGATAGATACATTAAAAGAATCAAATTTTTTTAAAGGAATTTTGTAAGGTTTAATGTAGAACTACAGCTTAATGACCTCTCTCATTGCTCTAGACTGGCCTGCAAACTGTGATCCCCAATCCAAACCAGCTACACCCAGTGATTCCTCACACGTGCACTGGCACGCCTCAATACAGGTGAGCACTGTACAATGTTCTGTTTAGTATCCATAGGACAGACAAGTGTATGAGGTGTATAAGAGTGGTGAGAAGGGCACACATTTCTATAGGATTTAGTCAATGCTCAGCGAGATAAAGAATAAATTCACACCGTGTTTTTCTTGTCAGAAATTCCAAGCTTGAGGAAATAATGCTGAATTTCCAAGGCAGATTAATGGGTAAAACGCCTCGCGGAATTTTCAGCACCAAGAATCAGCACAAAAAATAAGTAAAAACCCGTCATGTGAACAACAACACTGTTTTTAAATAGGAAGTGTTTTTATTACTTTTTTGACACGGTTTTGTCGAAATAATCCACCTCGAAAACAGCATAAAAAACAGCGTATGAATATACCCAAACAGTCTGGACTCCTGACTGATACATGTAGCGAACAATATATGATATGATAGAGAAGTCAGCACTAGCTGCACAACTCTATCTCATAGAAGATTGTCTAGAATGGAAATCATTGTAGCAAAAACTTTTTTTGGCACGCAAGGGGACGGCTTTTGTCCGCTGTTTGTAGATTCAAGCTGCCCCCTTAGCACCCACATGTTCATGTTCCAAATGAAAACCGGGTGGAAGAATGAACATGTTCTATGTTTTTCGGACCCGGCCGTGAAAAAAACGGGGGGCAGTAAATCTTGCAGTAGGGGCCAAGGGGGTTTTTTTCTATTAAGTCTATGGGAACGTTGCTTATAGTTTACGACGGTTGTTAAAAACCGCAAACAGTCTGAAAAACCGACAAATAACCTGTGTGTTTGGGGGGGAAGCCCCAAAGGGTGTTCAACCCCCGTTATTTCGGGGCCCTATTTACCGGCGAAAATGGGCAAAAAAAACTTTCCCCAAATCTTTCAAAAGTTAAAAATGTCAGTTCCCGTCTACAACTTCAAAAATTTTTTAATGGAATTCCTTGAAAAAAGCTAAAAAGTTTAAAAGGGGATTTTTTTTAATTTTTTACATTCTTTTTAGTTTTTTTTTTTTAAAGGGGGGGGAAGTCAAATCCCAAAACCCTTTCCTTCGTTTTTTAATGACCCCGGGTTTCCCCTTCTTTTGCTTTTTTGTTTAATCTTTGCAATTTTTGAAAACGGATTTTCCCAACGTATAACTAAAAACGCCTTTAAAATATCAAAACCGGCACATCTTAGCCTATGTCCTTTTCCCCCTCACCCGTTTTTGAAAAAAAAAGGAGGCATATTTTATGAAAGAATAAATAAAATACATTCATACCCTTTTACGACACCTTTGAAGTTACCACGATAACATTGACACTGCCCTTCCTTCATACAAATTTTCTTAATGTGTTTGCTTGCAGAGTCACTCCAGGCCAGAGCTACCCTTCCCCACAATGTCAGGTCACTCATAATTACAGTGGATTTTTCTACCTGTCATTTATGACCGGAGTATCATAATTACATTCAGGATACAGCACAGCTTGTCTGGCCCCTTAAGATGTGTCCATTACGTTGGGTTATTCCAATTCTTTTCACATCAAAGGCTTTTTTTGCAGTGTTTATGACTTGCTTCCATGCGGTCTCCTTGTGCTGATGGGAATCTATGCTGCTGGCTGGTAAGGGGGCTCCTTTTTCCCCCTAAGTGACATTATACAGAGTCAAATTATTATGACCATTTCCTACTTTGGATGTCAGTAGCGCGTAAACCTTTTGAAGAGGGCACGGGGAGGAGCTGGATTTGGGGACTGAAAATTTTGCAATAAAACCAACTCACCCGAGAGAAAGCCTTGAGGTGTGAATTTTCTACCACAAGGTCTCCATAAACCTAGAATGATGTCTGTAAGATATCACAAAAATGGGCTAGATGTCTGCAAATTATTTGACCTAGATACAAACTTTTTCATTTTTTTTTTGAACCTCATTGCCAAGGATGCCCAAACATCAGTGTCCCCAGGTCTGCTTGCAATTTATGAACTCTTCCATAATTGCACCATAATAGCTTGGTTTTCTCTGCAAAAATAGAAAACTGTGCTAAAACCCCCTCCCTTTTTATAATAAATGCATTGAATAAAAGAGGACCCAATACTGAGCTTTGGTGTACATCACTTATAGTGGGTGTTCAGTTAAAAACCCCTTAAAGCGTATCCCGGTAAAAAGAATTATGTCTAAAATTGGCCAGGTTTCAGGAAAATAAAACCCTTTTAAAAATTTGCTTAACCCCAAAAACCCCCCCCAAAAAAGGGTTTTTAGAAGTTTTTAAAACAGGTATTTTTTGCTGTTAATTTCACAACCAAAAACCTACACCAGTTGGAGAAGATTTTGTCATGGATTTTGTTGGTGAATTCTTCTACATTTTAATAGGAAGAAAGGAAAATAGATAGGAAAAGTTTGTCTGCAGACCTTTGTGTAGATGTTGACTCCTCCTATTAGAGTTAATGTACAAAAACCTGTGTAATCCCCCAATTGATGCGGATTTACAGAAAAATGGAAGATTTAAATATTTTTTTTGAAATTCCCCCCAGCAGCCCGCCCGTAAGGCTATGTCTACCTGCATCGGAAAAAAAAACGGCCTAAAAGCGGCCGTTTTTTCTCCGTTGCGGACCGCGGTTTTGTACACTTTGTGCAAAAACCCGCGGTCTTTTCACGTTTTCCTTAGTCCCCCACACAATTGTTTTGGTTTTTAAAAAACCCGATCCCGGAAAACGGCAAAAAAGACGACTTTGGAGACTGCAGCTCGTCTTTCCTTTCCCGGTTTGGGGGCCTGGGAACGTCGATCCTCGGGCGCTTTAAAAAAAACTAAAAGTCCCGAAGTACGGTCGGTTTTCCTGGCATGTAGACATCCCCTAAAGGAAAACCTAAAAAATGTCCAACAGTGGCCTAAATACTTTGACTCCTTTGAGTCTTTAGGCATCTCAGCCAGCTCCTATGCAGCTTGCTCTTGTCAGATCTGCTGGGATTATCATAATGGAGAGTCCACGGAGTCTAAATATAAAATACTATGCAAGATGTGTTTTTGTTTGCAGTGACCAGAAGCTTGATTCATGGAGGGTTTGCTTTACATCTGATGCTACCGAGACATGTGTTGGAGCAGATGCTTTTATCAGCCATGAAGACTTTGTAATTTCCCAAGGCAATGCTTATCATCATGACATTGCCCTAGTCCACCTGTCAGAAAAGGTGTCCATTATAAGGCCGGTGTGCTTGCCTAATTCCAAGGAGGCCATTTCATCTGGAGAGATGTGCTATTGGGCAGGCTGGACTGCTGCGAAAACAGGTAGAGTATTTTTATTGCCTCCACACACATAGGCCTGTTATTTCTAAGTGTGGGGTATAGCCTTTAATCGCTTTACAGAAACCCAGTGTATGTACTTTTATTTTGTTACGCTTTATTTGGTTTTACACTTTTTTGGGCAAAAATTCATCCCAAACAACTATCATACATCTTCATATGGAGACCAATATGATCTGTCTACCAGGCAACTCTGGTTTACAGCGCAACATGCCAAGAAAAACACGAACATAACGTTCATGTGCTATACAGTTAGAATTAAAGGGGTACTCCTATCTCACTGACTAGCTTTAAAACATGTAGGCAAAGCTACATAAAGACCATTAGCAAATACACTGCTGTTACAAATTTGCTTCCTTTCAGAGTTAGGGCAGTTCTTAACGTACAGGTTTCCTAGTGTATCGTTCTTCCTGACAAACTTTAAATGGGTTGTCTCACCTTCCCTCATTCCTGTTTTGTTGGTTTCAATTTTGAATTCACTAGCACTTACTGGTTTTTACTGGGCTGTAGTAATGAACTACTGAAGACACCAGGCCTGTAGCTATAGCGACCAGCACTGGCAGCCTATCGGAACAGAATAAAACGGTCTGTAGCTTGCGACCTGAGGAGCGGCAGCCCATACAAGGGGGGATATCTAGGAAAGGGGGACACTTTTAAAGGACACTTTTTAAAAATTTGACTTTCTTTGCAAGATTTTCAACAAAAAAAGAATCCTTGTAGTGAGACAACCCCTTTAACCCTTTTGAATTCTGAAATTTTTTGCTTTTGGAAATCATCAAAAAAGTCCATTAAAAATTTAGGTGAAAATTTTGACTAAACTGCAGGAAAGGCAAAAGAGGCATTTGCCCAGAATTTCCCTCACATGCAACTCAGACATTCACTGCAGTAAGATAGGAGTCTGAAGAGATGGATTTGATGTACAGCAGGTTAACATGCAACTTCCACTCATAAATTGTAAATTACAAAGGTCCGAGCAATTTGTTTAGTGCTCCAATGTACCACCTGCCCATCATGCCAGCTAGAAGAGAATCCGTGTACCAGTCATGTTTATTTCCTTAAACGGAGGAACATGAGTGGCTGCGAGACTCTACAGAGCCCAAAAAAGGGACAAAAAAAGGATTGGGCAAGTTAAAATAGAATATTCTTTTGTTTTTTCCCCAAACATCAGGGGACAGTGGTACAGACAAGATGATGTAATTGTCATAAATTTTTAAATTCGGAACATTTAAAAGCCCCCCCAACCTTGTTTAGCCCGAAAAGAAACCTCTGAGGGGAAAAACCAATTTTTAGGATTTTACACGACCCTTCTAAAACCTTATGGCAAAGCGCTGCTGGCTCACCATGACAGAGCATTGTCTTCTTTAGGCACCTGCTAGGATGGCAGGAATCTCAACCACTGATACAGTGCTCCAGAAGGCAACCAAATGGTGACCAGTGCCACCAAGAAAAATTTCTTATGTGAAAAGGGGTTTCATCCTTTCACCCTTTACAAACCCGCTTAGCACACGCAGGGGTTTTTATATTTTTTTTTTTTATAGTGCTGCTCTTTTTAAATGAATAAAGCTGGGCGGCACTTCTGTGCATATAATCAGGAAGGGGCGCCTGATGCCGATTACACAATGAATGTATATATGTATAGCAATGGTGCTAATTGATGTGAATAAGGTTTTATCTACAAAATATGCTCCAGTTCCAAAATAGAACAGATTATTTATGGTGACACGTGCAGATTTCATTTGTTATGTTGACACTTCGGTCAATCGGACATTAATCATAAGGGTATGTTCACATGGCGTACTGTACGCGCCACAATACGTCAGGTGTTTTACAAGTACACGCTGGCCAATTTTAATGGTTCACCTCTATGTTTACATGATTCATATAAAAAATTGCTCCCACAAAAAATGTACATGAAATTGATAAGTAGTCAGTTGTATATGAGATTAGTTAAATAACAGTTTTTAAACCCTTGGTTCACCTTTTTAAACCCTTTTAAAAATGTAAACCCAGGACCCTTGTAGGAGACCATGTAAAACCCCTCTATGTCTGGGATGAAAGGTGTAAGGTTTACCAGAAAATTTATAAAATTTAAAGGGGTTTTTGCCACAAGTAAAATTGAGTGGGAAGCTTGCAAATAAAAAATAAAACAAAAAATTTCCCCGCCATTCATTATTCAAAAAAATTTCTGCCCCTTGTTTTTTTTTTTGTTTTAGCGCCCCTTTAGTGACCCATTGTTTACAGCTCTTTCCTCCCAGGGGGTACGCCCCCCACCTTTTTTACCCCCCTTCGCCGGGTTTAAACACCTTCCCCCTCTAAGGGCCCAGCGGGGGGGGGGGGGGAGGGGGTTCAAAAACCCCCAAGGGGGGGCATCGCGTCACTTTTTACTTTTTGTCCTCGGGGTAATAATTTGGTAATTAGTAAAACAGGGGAAAATTAATGCATTGAAATTGAAAAAAAAAAAAAAAAACCCCCCCACCCACAGGTTTGGGTTTCCCCTGCAAGGTTTTTGAACCTAGGCCCCTTGGGGCCTGGAGGCCCAAAAACTTTACCTCTCGGGCTACTCAAAATTTGCTTTACAAAAAACAGCCCTTTCTTTGATTTACAGAGAGGGAAAGGGCCCCTGGTGAGTCATCCTGCTGGGTAAACATGATTTTGCAATTTCCCAAACAAATCACTTGGGTGTCAGTGCTGTGTGGCGACTGTGTGTTTATGTTGGTAATCGTCGGGCACTTGCGGTTATGGTTGCTGTTGGGGATGGGGCTCTGGGCTAAGGGTAGGGTCGAGCCTCAATGTACGCTGAGGGTGGGGTCACTTGGGTTATTAGTCGGGCATTGGGGTTTGGGGGCTCAGAGTGGGGGTATGGTTTGGCGAGCGTTTGTTGGAGCGCTCTGGAGGTTCACTGGTATTTCGGGTGTGGTGGCTGGGGTTGTGGTGTTTTGGGATGTATTTATGGGGTGCCGAGGGGGTCACCAATGGGGTTATGTTGATATGTTTTGTTCTAGGTATCCCTGTTGGAGGACCATGTTGAGCCTCTTTGTATAGGTTGCATAGTGGTTGGGGTGATCTAGTTATTTTTTTATTTATTGGGGTTTTTGCCACAGAAGTTTATGTGATGTGGGATGATCTGCATTTGTATTATCAAACATTTTCTCCAGTCATTTTTGTTTAAAATAAGGTCCTGCAACCGTTTTTGTTTGTTGATGCTCCTTGTAGTTGATCCATTGTGTACAGTCTGCGCCTGGGGTGTCGTCTGGGCTGAGCGCGCGGATGAAAGGGGTCTGTCATGCTCGGAGCAAGATCAGGCAGCTTACTGTCGTGTGTTTGTACGTGGTGCGGTATCGCGTCAGACGGGAAGCGGTCGACTAGGTGTAATTAGTCACAAACAGTTGCAATAAATGCATTGCATTAGATACATGTGGGATATTATTTATAAACATCTCAGGTTTGGTTCCTCGCATGGTTTTGGTTCCGTGGGTCCCGGGAGGTTGCCTAGGGGGCTTTTTCTGGTCAAGCCGCGCAGCATACTCACAATGCTTTACATATAAACAGACCTTTCTCTTTGAACTTCAGAGAAGGAAAGGCCTGGTGATGTCATACCTGCTGGGTCACAGATATGTCTATTCAAACCAAATCAACACAGGCCCCCTTCTAGGCACACAGAGGCTGAAGTGCTGATACAGGAGGTATGAAATGAGATCGTGGCAATCAAACCCCCCTTTTATAGTGTGGACACTAGGTCTATCCATCACGTCTAACCCCCCCCCCCCCCCCCCCCCCCCCCCCCCCCCCCCCCCCACCTACACAATACCATAGATTATACCGCCCACAACACCTGTATTTACGGCTGCGTGTTCATTTCTGGCTGTGGACAGGTACATAACACAGTACCGCACCATCTATTCCCTAGAAGCCCCCATGTTTCAGATATGAAAAGCAAGCATGACTCACAACCAGATTCGAAGATGCATGTACATACTGTGCAGCATTATGTATATGCATGATGTAAAAAAAGGTGAACCATTAAAATTATACATTGGAGTCACAAGTAATTATTTATTGCAAATATGTATATATGTATATCTTATTCAATATAATATTATATATATATATAATATTATTCATATATATATACGTACACACATATTTAGTTATATATATTATATATATATATATATATATATATGTGTGTGTATGACAAAAATATACTTTTAATGCATGCTTTATTTTTCCTTTTTGTTGTGTTTATTTTGGTTAGTGTGTGATACATTCTTGTTTTTTGTTCACTTGCTGCTTTTGTTGCTCTCAGCATCTCTATTTTGTCTACTTTCAGGTAGACTGTATTTTTTTTATATTTATATATTTGTATATTTATATTATTTCTATTTTCATTCAGTGACCGAAACCTCAACATAACATATGAAAATATGGATGTGTCACCATAAATAATCAGTATTATTTTGGAGCTGGAGGATATTGTGTAAATAAAACCTTATTTGCATCAATTTTGGAGCACCGTTGCTATACATTCATTCATACATTCATTGTGCCCTTTTCGATGAAACAAAAACAAGTTATACTCACCTCCCCTCTCACCTCAGATCTAGCACCACGCCATTCTCACTCTCCACCAGTTTTCGGTTTTGATTCTGAAAAATTGGCTGAAAATACCATTCAAAAGTAAACACTTCAAACGCTGCTGTCACGGAGTAAGAACTGTACAGCGCTGGATCCTAGGTGAGAGGAGAGGTGAATATAAGTTTTGATTTTTATTTTTTGCATTTTAAAAGTATACTAATAGACAAAATTAACCAGACTATCCCTTTAAAAAGTCTAATTTTTACTCCTGCAATTACTGTCCTCCTCCCCACCCTTCAGCCATGTGTAGTGGAAAAAGAGGCTTCTAGTAGAGCTCTCATCTATATGCTATGCAAAAAAACATGCAAAACTGACACACAAATTAAACTGCAGTGTTGATTTTCAATCCGCTATGGATTTACTGTAGATATTTCCATGCATATTTTTTTACACAAATTTTTAACTTTTTCAACTATGCCAAATGGCCCCTTCAATTTTTTTTCCCAGTCTGGAGCACAGTGACAGTTAACCCGGTCGTTGCTGTGAGCATTTATGACCATAGTTACAAGGGAGGTTGCTCGTTTAGTGATAAGCGGTTATAGCCATATAATAATCAAGGAAAGCGCCACTATTCAGACAGCCCTGGACCTGAAGATCCTTAAAGGAGATGACTTACTACTGACACTGATGGAATGTGGCTAGGTTGGGACTCTCCCATAGACATGAATAAGAGTTCTGATTACAGCCGAGCATTGCCACTTGGCTAAACTCGGAACTCTCCTTTAAATCTATGGAGAGTCCCGACCTGCTCTCTGATCAAAATGGAGAGGTTTTGGGACTTGTTTAGGAGATGGGTGTGGGTCCAACCTCTGGAACCTGCACCTATCAGACAATGATGGCATATTGTAGCAATATGCCATCAATGTCTGTAGTGAGACAACTCCTTTAAGGTTTCACACTGAGCGATGTAAACTTATCAAGCACATATGGAAAATGTCCAAAGGGGATCCTGCTCACCTGGAGTGTGCACAGCCCCAACAGCGCCTCAAGAGATCAGAAACCATGTGGACGACTTGACCAGCACATCAGTTAAAATTTCAACTTTATTGATAAATCCAGAGTTAAAAGGATATCCAAGCACAATGTTCACCTCATCCCATAAGAAACGGCAGAGAGCATTAGACTACGCGTTTCAGACTGTAACTCCTTAGTCATATCTGATGCTTGGATATCCTTTTATGTATGGATTCATCAATGAAGTAAACATTGTAACTGATGTGCTGCTGAAGTTGTCCACATGGTGTATGATCTAAGATGGAAATACTGAAATATTGTGGGTGTCAAAAAAGTGATACCAAATATCTGAGTATACTTTACTGAGCACAGACAATCACAGCTCATTTTTCACAGACATTTTGACACAGTGTTTTAGTGCTGACAATGGATTTTTACAGATCTTAGTCAACGTTTTGTCCGAGCCCCATCAATCCTGACATACAACATACAGGGTAAACAATATAGAAGATGTTACTATAAATCTGCTGGTTTTACAATCCAGAGCCACATGTATATGTGTGCTCAGATTAGAAGTTTGGAGAAATTAGCCTTGTTCCTGCAAGAGAATTAATGGTCGGTACGATGGTGAAGATCGGGGTGGCTGTTGGCTTTTAAGTGGATTATAATTAACAAAAATTAGTGGAACAGATGTCCATTTCTTTAAAAGGATGAGGCTGCAGAAAAAACGATAGTGGTTTCTTGTTAAGACAATGGGATGGTATCGGTTAGGACATTAAAGGGGTTGTCCGTACAATGATGGGTTTTTAAAATTAAAAAAGATCTTTAAAAACAAGCAGCTTTGCAATATATGTTATTTACAAAGCCTAAAATCACTATAGCCCCGACCGTTGATTTTTCTTCATGGTCATGTGGTGACTCTTTTGCTTCTCAATACAGGCGAGCACAGAGCCCCTCCGCACAGTATGGGGCCCCTTTGTGATGTTCGGGGAAAAGGGGGGGGGTTGCTTTGTGTAGCTGGCTGCCGGTTTAAAACCGTGTGTGCCTGCTCCCGGCTCTCTACACGATTGGGAGAGCAGAGGTGAAGCTGACTGTGGCAGTAGGATGTACGCAAGGAAAAGGGGGTTTTTTTTTTCTGAGTGTTTGGGTTTGTATCTAAAAAAACCCGGGGGAAAGGAAATTTCAAACCCCCCCCCCCCCTCTCTATTAGATACACGCTTCACAGACCTTCCACCTCATGAAGCCTCTCCTTTCCCCCGACTCTGTGGGGGGGGAGCAGCAAGAGCCCGCCACAGACAAGTTTTCAGTGATCCCCGCGTGAGCGCCCACAGACCCAGGCAGGGGACACACAGGTTAACCTGGGAGCAAACCCCCCCCTTTCCCCTGCTTATAGAAGTTTCTGCGTTGGGGGGGGAAACTGTCTGTGTGTGGGGAAAAAGGGGAACGGGGAGAGAGGAGGCCCCAAAAAACAAAGCCTGAATTAAAACCCTAGGTCCGCACCTGGGTAGGCTGAAAAACCCGTAGTAGACAACTCCTTTAAGGTTCTTTTTCCGGTTGGTTCGGTGTAATTTTTCTGTTGCAGTTCAACTGCCTTTACTACTAGCAAGATTCTTTGAATTTCCTAAAGTGTATGGAAAGGTGTTGCACGTGAGCAAGTAAAAACTGTGCTTATAAAGGGTGCTTCACAAATTATAAACGGTTTTCTTTTTTTTTTTGTTTTTCAAAACCTTTTTTTAAAAAAACGGCAATTAAAAGTGTGCTTTTTTCGAAAAACGAATACTTTTTTTTTCAAAAAACCCTTCACCTGTGCTCAAAATTAGTTAATTACAAAAAACACATGCATAAAAAATGCATGCAGTAATCAACATGTGAACCCAGCCTAACACTGCATTCACACATTGCACACAATACTTCATGTGTTTCTCAACTGCATCAAAAACGCATACACTTGAGGCTGGATTTCCCCATTGCATTTTTTTTTTTTTCCCACCTGCATTCTATAATGCAATTAATGCCAAAACCATCTGCATATAGAAAAAAACCACCACTTTTTTAATTGCTCGTGTTCTTGATGCAATTGTAAATCCACCATCTAGGGGTGGGTGCTCATGTTGCGTTTTTCAATGTGTGCATGTTTTTGTTTGGTTTTTATCAATGTAGGTGGTTTTGTAACCAACCCTGATTTGGACCCAACCCAATTTTTTTAAAAATGCATGCATTTTAATTGATTTCTTCAACTGCAAGGTTATAACCCACAGCTAAGCACAATAATTACTCACTTGCAATACCTTTCCAAACAATTTAGGAAATTGAAAAGAGCTTGCGGCAATTAAAGGCAAAAACTCACAGAGAAGTTAAACATTTACTTAATATCACAGAAAAAACTCCTGATGTATAAGCAAAACATATTTATAAAATCTTATTGCCGGATGGAGGCCAAGAGTTTGCTTGTTTTGCGAGTATATGTCTGTAAATCGCAAAAAAACAAAACAAAAAGGTATAGAATAGAGCAGGAGCAATGCACTTTTTTACACAATGACATTATTTAAAAAAACATATACGTGAGACATATACATTTCTTACAATGGGACCCTATGGGTGACAGATGCCACTACTTGCCATCCATTTAGCACATTCAGCTTTGCATGTACGTTAAATGGAAGCCAGAAACATGGTTTAAGACTGAGGCTGCGTTCAGACATTCAGCTATTAAGATGTAGTTTTTGAGGCCAAATCCAAGAAAGGGTGCTTTCACACAGTGCAGTTTTGGTGCAGTTTTAACTGCGCTCCAATTAAACTGCCTTTATTACCAGCAAGCTTCTTTCTGTTGTCTAAATTGTTCGGAAAGGTGTTTCAAGTAAGTAATCAATGACTGTGTTTGAAGTCTTGTGGATACAAGCACATGAATTGATTACTCACTTTCCAAACAGTTTAGAGAAGTGAAAGAAGCTGCTGGTAATAAAGGCAGTTTAATCGGAGCGCAGTTGAAACTGCACCAAAACAGTGCTGTGTGAAAGCACCAAAAGGATTTCAATCACAGAGAGGTCTCAGGCTTCCTTAATAGGTGTCCTCCAATTATTCCTGGTACAGGCAGTCCCCAACTTACACTGTTTTGACATACATCTGTCCCCTAGTTACAAACGGAGACTTATGGGGCGTGCTGGCACTTGTAGTTCCATGTTCCACAGCAGAGAGTAGCTGTGGAATGACAAGTTCCAGCATGCCACTGCAGCACATGAAGGGAAACAGCAAAACAAATGTAAAAACCCTTCCCCGCACTATCCAAAACTAAAATTCAACTTAAGAAAAAACCTACAGTCCCTATCCCGTTCTTAACCCGGGGACTGACTGTATTAGCGTCAAAAATTGCAAAGGGCCACAGAGCCCTACAAGGGAGATTGCGCAAGTGAAAAAATACTGATAAACAACCACTTACACATCTACTATCCAAGATAACAAAGGCAGTTTCACTGCAGTCCAGTACTACAAATAAAAACTGCACCTGGGGCGCCTCAATAATTGATGTGTCAGTCCTTTTTCTGCACCTTTTTGTTTTTAACGCTGAAATAAAAAATACACAGCGCCTTGTCAGAAGGTGATCAGTCTGCTTTAGTATGGATTCAGAAAAAGTGTCAGAAACAGCCGTGTGAAGCTATACTTTAAAATTGCATCACAAAACATGAGTTTTTACATGACATTATTTAACCTTATGGTATTTACAGATTAGTCATTTAAAACAAATGTGTTTCACTTGAGAAAAAAAAATTAAAAATACTGCAACATAAACCCCTGGCAAATTGAACTGCGAAGTGTGAATACACCATTCATAAAGCAAAAAAAGTCAAGAAGGGAAAGTATGTTGTGATTTCCGCCAATATTCTCACTTAAAAAATTGTGCAAATTTTTGTGCAAATTGCATTTGCTCAAAGATTTGTGACTTTTGAGCTGTTACACACCGAGTTTTTTCAATTTTTGAAAAGAGACAGAGCTTAGCAAAAAAGGGCATAGCCTCACTGCCAACAAATATACAAAAATGTGCGCCATAAGTGCCAGAAATTAAAGAGGCTGTAAAAAAATAAAAATATAGGTCATTGGGACCAGGGTGGTCCAACTAAGGTTATGTTCACACGACGCCCATCGGCCCCATAGACATGCATTATTCTCGGCGCATATTGTGCGAGTGGGGAGAGGAAACGTAATCCATAGTTCTCTATAAGAACCGTGGATTACCGTAATGACTGGGACGTATTTCAGCCCGTAATTCGCGCAGTACGGCGCGAATTACGGGCTGAAATACGTCCCAGAATAAGCCGTGTGAACATGGCCTAAGTAATAAAACTAAGTTACCTAGTTGTTCCCCGCCCTGTTCACTTCTGGTGAGTTGCTCCTCTCGACTTCCAGTGTGTCAGAACAAGAACCGGAAGGTGAAGGGAGCGCGAGTTTCTTCTCTGTGTCAGGACGAGAACCGGAAAGTTGAAAGAAGCCAATCACTAAAAGAGACTGTAGTGGGAAAGAGCAAGGTATTAATTTTTTTCAACTTGGACCACTCTGATGTATAATATATATAATTTTTCTAGTAAACAACCCCTTTAAGCCAGAAATCTACTCCAGGTCCCAGATGGCTTAGAGTTTTTTTTTTTTTAGACAAGTACACAGCCACTGAAAGGTGTGCCAAATTTATTAAACCTTGTTGCATTTTGCTCCTGTGCACTTAACATGAAGGCAGGTATTTTTCCAGTCTTAATACATTCTCCCTATGTTGCAGCTTTAAATAATATATACTCTATTTTCTTTCTTAAGGTGGAATGGGTACCAACACAAAATTTGAGGTGCCGATACCCATCATGTCCTACGAAACCTGCAGTCAGTCTGGATTTTGGCAGAACCAATTAACGGCATCTATGGTTTGTGCTGGCTTTCAATCTTCAGAAAAATTAAAGTCTGCATGCAAAGTAAGTTATAACCTTTAATTTACTATGGACTTGAGGAAACTACTCTCCACAATGAGTAGGTCATTAGCTGGGCATGTTCTAGAATCAGAAAAGTTGTCGAAGGGCGGTCTACTAGACAGAGATGACAATGTGTTAAGTGACAACTTTATACAGTTTAGTTGTAATTTTAAATATATAAAATGTTTTATCCTCTGTATTTTCCAGAGCGGGGCTGATGGAGTACTGATCTGCCAATCTGCTTCTAACTCGGCTTGGGAGGTTCAAGGAATCACAAATTTTTGGACCAGAAATGGTTGGGAAAGAAGATCGCCAATCTGTTCACTAAAGGTTGATTCAAGTAATCACAAGTTTTGGGAAAAAAGTGTGTGGAAAGAACAACCGCAGGGTTTTACTAAAGTTCAGCCTACAAGATGGTGAGGACAAGATCAACAGTTACGTTATAAAGAACTGCATAAATAAAGCATTGGGACTCTGACATAACCAATGAACTAGACCTGAATAAAGAAATATGGATCTGAAGAAAAAAAAATAGTCTCTCGTGTCCATTTGCTAAAAGCTTTCTAAATTATAATAATCATAAAGTGATCCATATTATAAAGGTTTTTTTTTCACAGATCCTCTACAGCAGGGCCCCAGCCATCAGGTCACAAAAGTGCTTTGTCTCATACAGTAATATTTATCTTTTGACAGCATTCAACTGATGGCTCTGTATGTCAGGAACTGTTATGGTGGGCACAGTATGGCTGGCACTGTTGTATGTTCACATGACTGATTTGGACACTGATTATAATGAACCAGTCATCAGTGTGTGATGGAACCGCTTCTTTGCCTTTCTGTGACTCTTCCAGTCTCTCTGTATCTGTATACAATGTGACCTTCGAACCAGAAAATATTGGAAACTTTTAGAAAACAGCAAAACCCTGCCACAACACTGAATATGTACACAAGAGATTTTTTTTTAGGAATTCCTTTGTTATAATCCATGCACAATCCGACAGCCATTCATCTGGATGGCCAATCCACGCTGTAGTTCACTGTGCAGCTTTTCCAGAGGTGAAAAATTTCCCCGTAAGTTACAATCCTCTGCAGAAATCCAAGGTGTCACCTCGGATTTCTGCCATGGAAAGCACATAGGACTTTTTCATCCAATGTGTGAATGTACTTTAAGGGCCCATCTATATAACATGCTTTTACCTATGGATTTTTACATGGATTCAGGTTTTCAAAACTGCAAAAATCTGTCTGTAAAAACATCCTCATAGGTCCCAATTGAAAATCCAAGCTGTGGTGCCCACCTCTCGAATTTAATAGGCTCTTGCAAAAAAAACTTGGAACATGTTTATTCTTTCTGGCGGATCTTCAGTCGATCTATGTTAGATATGCGTCCAAAACCCCATAGAGATGAATTAGGCTTGTTTTCTGAATGCAAATCTGTCGGAAAAAAACTACCTAAATCCACATTGAAAAACAGGTCAAAATGGTCATCGGACCATGTGGTTTTTGAATTCAGAACCAGATGAGTATTTTGTCCCTTGCCATGTGGCTGGTGCTTAAGGCCCGGTTCACACGGCTTATTTAAGCCGTAATTGCGGGACGGATTTCACCCGCAATTACGGCTTAAATAAGGGGTGGGGCGGGCGCAGCTCCCCGGCCCCATAGACATTCATTATTCACGGCGCGTACATGCCGTAACTACTTGACGTCACTTTCTCCCCCCTGGGCGTCGTCGCCGAGCGGGTAGGAGAGACGGAATCCACAGTTCTCTATGAGAACCGTGGATTACCGTAATGGCTGGGACGGATTCCAGCAGTATGGTGCGCAATACGGCTGGAATCCGTGCCCAAAATAAGCTGTGTGAATGGCCTCTAAAGGTATGTTCACACGGCGTTTATTAAATATGTATTTTGGTATGTTTTACGTACCAAAAAACGGACCCCAATATGTATATGACAACAGTCAAGTGTGAATACATTCATTTCAATGTAAAAGACTTATCGTCGTTCAGACAATGCACTTTTTCATGTTTTTGCATTATGTTAAGCGGATGCGTTCAAAGAATTGAATTGTCGATTTTTTATCCGTTTAACACATTCAAAAGGCAACAAAAACTTTAAGGCTACGTTTCTGCAGTCCAGAAAATGTATCCAAATACGCACCACACTTTGAGGTATGTTTTTTCATGAGTTTGACACAATACATTTTAAGTATTGCTAAGACATCGTCTGCACATATCCTAACAGTTTTGCAATTTAAACACTAGTAAATGACCTCTGCAGCTGTATGCCACACAAACAAGGTAGGTTCATACAGCTGATTTAGACACTAAGGCCTCGTTCACACAGCTGATTTGGTGACGGATTTCAGCCGTATTGTGTGCCGTATTTGTGCTCCAATACGGCTGAAATCCGTGCCAGGCATTACGGTAATCCACAGTTCTCATAGAGAACTATGGATTCCGTCTCCTCTTACCGCTCGGCGAATACACCGCGGGGGGAGAAAGTGACATGCACATTATCCGGGCGGGATACGCGCCGTGGATGATGGATGTCTATGGGGCCGCCGAGCTGCCGTGCCCCCCCGCCCCCGCTGCACGGCACACCCCGTGATTGCGGGGAGAAATACGTCCCGCAATTACGGCATGAATAAGCCGTGTGAACATCGCCTTACTTTTCAGCAACCAAATCAGCTTGAAATACTCATCTGAAAACCGCCTCATGCAGCAGTTTTCTGATTAGTTTTCAATGAGGATTTGATGGTGTTTTTCCACGAGGTTTCTCAGTGCTATTTTCAGTGCCACAGCAGTTATTGGGTGTTTAAAACATGTGTACAAAATGTGTATTAACTATGACACGATTTTACATACGAATCAATAAAAATGAACCGGGGGCGGTTTCTTCATACTGTTTTAGGGGTGGAATCCGTGCTTAAACAGCGCCAAAAACAGCCTTCCAAATGCTGGTGGTTTTGTCACACAGGCTTAGTGCACAGTATGGTTTGACCATATGGTCAAACGTGTGCGTAATGACGTATACACTAAACATATGCCCAACATATACTGTATTAAGCAGATGTTTGACATCCTTCTTTTAACTAGCTTTCTATTAACTGACAACAGTTTTTCCCTGCAATTTGGGTAGGTTTGTTTATATTTTGACGGATACAAACTTATAAGTTTACAACATGGGCACATACACTAGGATATGTTTTCCATTGACATACACAGTAAAAAATTTATATAGTGTCCTACCTATTCCTAGATATCCACTCTTGTTTGGGCTGTATCAGCTCCTTAGGTTGCTATGGCTACAGACCTGTTCGATCTCTCCTGATAGGCTGCAAGTGCTGGTTACTATAGATACAGACCTGATGTCCTCAGCAGCTTGTCACTGGAGGCCAGTAATAACCAGTAAACCTGCCCCTGAATTCAAAAATAAAACCAAGAAAACAGGACTGAGGTAAGATGAATCTATGTAGTGAGACAACCCCTTTAACGTGTGCAGGTCATATTGGGGGTAATTTAAAATTGAAATGCATGTGTTCAATTGTTTGCGTTTTTGTTGCATTTCTCAACTGCATCAAAAACACTTTAAACAGAAAAAAGCAGCTGGTTGTGTAGCTGACTTGAATTTGGAACATAGAAAAAATTGGAGCCAACTGAAATTTTTTATTTTTTTTATTTCACGTGTTGTGTCTTTCGACTGCAACTTGTAAATCCACCCCAAGGGTGCCTTCACACAGTGCGTTTTTGTTGCATTTTTTTGTGCAGGAAGGCACAGCAATTAATGCTGTACATTGCTGCACCAAAAAAACGGCAAAAATCGCGGTGAAAATTGCAATTTTTGCTATACTGTGTTAAAGCACCCCAAGTCTGGGTCTACACGTCACGTTACAGCTTGCACTTTTTTTTGAATGCAGGTGGCTTTTGAAATAGGCTGGGTTCTCATGTTGTGTTTTGTCGCATTTTGACTGCATCAAAAGCGCAAGCAATTAAAAAATGTATGCTTTTTTTAATTATTAATGATAGTGGTTTTGTAGCTTAGGGTGCTTTCACATGGAGCAGTTTTTGGTGCGCTTTTGGATGCAGAAAGGCACAGCAATTAATGCTGTGCCTTTCTGCACAAAAAAAAACCGCACACAAAAAAACACTCAGTGTGAAAGCACCCTAAGGGTATGTTCACATGGCTGATTTTGACGCCGTTTCAAAGCGGTTTTCAGAGTGTTTCTGCTCCCAAAGCAGCATCAAAACCTTGCCTGAAACACGCTTCTTCAGAAGAGGATTTTGATGAGGTTTTGGATGATGTTTTCAATACTGTTTTCACCCATACAAATTAATAGTCAGGTCAAAAAACACGCCTAAAACTCGCTTCGAGAATTGACATGACACTTTGCTTTCAGCGCCCTAAATAGCTTCCAAAGAAGCGTGTAAAAACCTTGTTGTGTGTGAACTACAACACTGTTTTACATAGAAAATGATCTCTAAAAACCGCATCCAAAACAGCGTCCAAATAAGCCGTGTGAACATACCCTAACTCTGGACCACATGTGAAATTGGGGTCAATTAAAAAAACATGCATTTTTTTTTTTAAAAGCTTGCATTTCTGTTGCAATTTTCAGCAGCAAGGTGAGAACCCGGCCTTAAAGGGGTTTTCTCATAACTGGCTTTCGCAGACTTGAGCAGTTGATCTCTCTTACAGCTTCAAAACCAGGGGCAAGTCTCTCCTCCCAGTAGGCATTTCTCCTTCCTGTAGGCATGTCTCCCCTCACTGAAGACTGGTGACATCATCATTCTGTATGAGCAGTGGAAGGTAGAGGATATCACAGCTCTGCAGACCTTCTGCAATGGTTCTCATGTCTGCAGAGCTGTCATCTCCCTCCCAGGCTGCATAAGCTACTTGCACTGCTGTAAGCAGAACAACTGCATTGCTGTAAGCAGTTATAGATACAGCCTGAACTGATTAAACAAATGTGAAAAATACACGCTACTCTCCCCCTAAATTACCAGGAAGGAGCAGACTGTATAAGACTGTTATATGGGTGATGGGAGCAGACTGTATAAGGCTGTGTGGGGGGAGAGAGTGAATCTAGCAGCTACAGACTCAGTAATTGCCCAGATCCTTCACATAGAGCTGGGAGAGGAGCTCAAAGAAGCTCAGACAGCCTTTACACAGTCAGCATTAAAAGCTAAGGCAACTAGTTTCACCTTCAATTTACACAGCTCAGAGGGGAGTAAGCACAGAGTGCAGGCAGCCACAGCACGGGGGCGTCCCGAACCAGGTGTGTTTCCCAACAGGGCTAAACTAAGTATCAGGCAGCCAATCACAGCAAAGGGGACGTGACCCGACCACTTGCTGTAGAAATAGCTATAGACACACAGATTAGCGCATATCTGCTATACTATGTAATTTAGGTAGTACAAACCAGTTGCAAAAGTGCTTATTTTTACTGACATCATTACAGCTATGATCTTTGTAGTGAGAAAAGCCCTTTAATGGTGCTTTCAGGCAGCGCAGTTTTGGTGCAGTTTTAACTGCGCTCCAATTAAAATGCCTTTATTACCAGCAAGCTTCTTTCACTCATCTAAACTGTTTAGACAGTGAGTAATTAGTGTGTTGGTAATTGATTACTTACTTGAAACACTTACCAGAACAATTTAGACATCTGAAAGAATCACGGCTGTAGACTCAGTAAGCCAAAACTCCAACTCCTGAAGTTCTGACTCCCGACTGCATACGTGGCGAGTATTTATGTAATAATTTTACTGTAGAATGTAAAATAGTAACATGAGGCTATTTATCACCTTATGATACAATAATCAAGCTATTTAGGTAGCGCATACTCTGACAAGCAAAGTGGTAACAATGGTTTGAACTTCTGACTTTCAGGCTCCATATCTTACCATCCACTACGCTTTAAACGTGAGACTCCCAGCATTTCATCAACCATCATTTTTTATCTTACCTATTTTATATGTAAATGTGACCTGCAAGTATTTAACATCTACTTAGTTCTGCAGATTCTTGTCACATAACTGCACTGTTACTGTTTTGCTCCTAAAAATCTAAATGTACTTTTTATTATTTTGTTAGTATTCGGTAAATCCCCCTTTGGCTTTCAGCACTGCCTGAATCCTTCTGGGCTCTGGACCAGATTCAAGCATGTCTTGTCCAAAATCTGATCACAGGTCTCTTCTACTATTGGTGATTACTGGACTTGGCTACGAATACAGCTTTTTCTTCACCTCAACCCACAAGTGTTGGATTGGGTTGAGGTCTGCGGACAGTGGAGGCCAATACAGCAACTCTATTCATTGTCATTGAACCCTTCCTTCTCCAACCTTGATGTATGCTTCAGGTTGTTGTCCTGCTGGACACTATGTTGTCCTTTTCATACCCATAGTACTCGAGTGTATGAAGTAACTCATCTTGTAGGACACTGACATAGAGCTCAGCATTGAGATAAACATCAATGCTGGTCAAGTAGCAAACATCTTTGGCTGTGAAACATCCCTGTATCATCATCAGGCTTCCTCCACCAAACTTGACAGTTTCTTCAATTTTTCCATCCATCACCCCCTTTTCCCTTGATTCTTCCAAACCCATTTGCCCCAATCAGAGCCCGGTCTATTGACTTTCATCCCATTGCTTCAAATCACCAGTTTCCAATCTTCCATTTTCGTACTTTTTTCAAACTTGTGCCAATGCTTCTTAGGTTGATATTGAAGTCGAGGTTTCGTCACCTTTTTTCAGGCCATCATTTCAGACCTGTGTAATGCGTGTTGCCCGGTGCTTGCATGGCCATCTGTGATCTCACTCTTACGAAGCCTATGAGCCGCCTCCACTGCTGTGTGTGTCACGTTAGAACTGACAGACCTTGTACTAATAATCTTTATTTATATAGCGCCAACATATTCCGCAGCACTTAACAATTTGGAGGGTATAAGTAAAGACAAAAAAACGGATATTTTACAGTGAAAAGTTACTTACAGATGAGACACAAGGCGTGAGGACCCTGCTCGCAAGACCTTACAATCTATTAGGTTGTATGCATGTGTTAAGCCAATTTGTTGACTGTGATATTTTGCCTGGAGGTCCACCTCTTGACTTGAATGGACGGATTTCATGTCATATTCTTCCAGCTGTCAGGGCCTCACATGATCCAGTTTGGTAATTTTCTTGTCCGAGGGACAATCGATGACCTGGATGATGCGGTTTCTCTTTTCTTGAGAAATCTTCATGGCTGCTCGAACCAGTGAGCTTTCACTTGGGAATCAGCCTAATAACTCACTGAGCCATTAGGGAATGTGAGAACAGGTTGTAATTTGTAGTATTAAAGAAGAAAAAGATTGTCCCACCACCAGGAGCAAAATAGTAACAATGCAGGCTAATTTCGCCCCGCATTACGCCGTGTGGACGGGGGCGGGGCGGGAGCGGGGGAGTAAGCAGGGGGCCGGCACTTCGCCGGCCCATTGACTATCACTGCTAGCGGCGCGTATACGCCGCTAGAAAGTGACATGTCAATTATCTCCCCGCCCGGCGGCTTCGCCGGGCGGGGAGAGGAGACGTAATCCATAGTTCTCTATGAGAACTGTGAATTACCGTAAGGAATGGGCCGTTTTCGGCCCGTAATTGGCGCACTTCGGCGCGGAATTACGGACCGAAATACGGCCCATTTTAAGCCGTGTGAACATGGCCTTAAAGAAGAAAAAGATTGTCCCACCACCAGGAGCAAAACAGTAACAATGCAGTTACATGACAAGAATCTGCATAGCTAACCATATGCTAAATAGTTCCAGGTCAAAGTCATGTATGAGATAGCCAAGATCATTGTCTATAACATCATGGTAGTCTCACATTGAAAGTTGTAGTGGATAGTGAGATATGGAGCCTGAAAGGCAAAAGTTCAAAATATTGTGACCCTTTTGCTTGTCGGTGTAAAATATATTTATTGGATACAACTTTAGAACACAAAAAAAATTGTAAAAAAATTGTAAAGATGCAAAAATGCTACAGTAAGTGCGAAAAACAGTTTTCAAAAAAAATGTACTGAATAACATTTGTGGAGTCTATTCTGAGAAATAGTATCGCCTCCATCAGATCCTCCTTCATCGATGAACTGAAATCTGATCTCATTATTTCCAGGCTTGAGAACGGCCTCTCTACATTAACTCGGGTTGGGGCAAAGCGGTGAAAACAGGGGCAACATCTCTAACAATGTCAGGGTATAAAATAATTGCCTCAGCTACAGTCAGTTTTGATGAATGGTTGAATTCTTCTACTTCTCTGAAAGCAAGTAAAACATTTTGCCGAAATCTGGTCAATATTTTCCCCTGTGGCAACACTTTGTCTGCTCCATGTCATCCAAATACTTTTCCAAATTAAACTCCTCATCTGATGAGAATAAATATATGGGAGCAGTAGCACCGGCAAGACCCAATTCCTCTTGCTCTTGGCACTGCATTGAACTGTACCAATTTATAATATATTTTGGTTGTCGGGCCATTTTATATACCAAAATGGGCACTGACCACGACTCAGACTGGAAAGAAGCTTGCTGGTAATAAAGGCAGTTTAATTGGAACTTTAGTGTTAAGGGCCGTTCACACGGCTTATTTTGGGCACGGATTGCAGCCGTATTGCGCATCGTACTGCGCTGCAGTACGGCTGGAATCCTTCCCAGCCATTACGGTAATCCACAGTTCTCATAGAGAACTATGGATACCGTCTCACCTACCCGCTCGGCGAATCCGCCGGGCGGTGAGAAATTGACATGTGAATTATCCCGGCGGAATACGTGGATAATGAAAATCTATGGCGCCCCCGCCCCTTACTCAAGCCGTATTGCGGGCGGAATCCGTCCCCCCAATTACGGCTTGAATAAGCCGTGTGAATCGGCCCTTAAACGACTGAAGTTCATTACAAAACCCCTTGCATTCAAGAAAAAAGCATGCAGTAGTGCGATATGTGAACTCAGCCCAAGAGTATAGGCACAATAATTGATTGCTTGCTCATAATACCTTTACAATTTAGAATTCTGAATGGAGCTTGCATTCTGCGCCCGGCTCACAGCTCATTTACAAATCAAAAATGTGTGTTTTTTTGCACCACATTCTCTGTCCATTCATAGCACAGGAGCCCCAGTTAGGCTAGGTACACATCACGTCTCTGGTTTCAGTTTAAGGCACCATTCACATCACATTTTTGCCAGTTCTATTATTGGGATAGTAACAAAATTCATCCCTACCACATTTTTGTGTCAGTGCACAAACGCACTGGTTAAACGCAGTGTGCACTAAGCCGAACATATACATTTTTTGCTAAATGTTGTATTGTCCTGCATAGACTTCTTCACTATTCTATACTTTATTTAGTGGTATACAGACCTACACCAGCCAAACGGAGGCCTCTATTGGTTCATTTAATCCACAGGTGTAAAACTGCGGCCCTCCAGCTGTTGGGAAAGTACAACTCCCATCATGCATTTGTAGAATCTATAACAGTGGGCATGATGGGAGTTGTAGTTTCCCAACAGCTGGTGGGCCACAGTTTGACACCCCTGATTTAATCCTATGGACATATTTGCACATACGTCGTTCTCCATAAACGTGGTGTCCAAGAGAGGCTGCTGTTTTGTAACCTTTAGGGACTGTTTACACGGCACAGAGCAAATACTGGTTGGATTATCTGACCGGTATTTGCTCTGTTTTGGGACCGTGCACACGGCCTCAGGGGGACGTCTTTTCTTCACAGTTTGTGGAGAAAAGCCCTCCCCCTTCGCATTGACCTGTTCATGTTCTGCCCGAAAACCGGGTGGAAGAATGAACATGTTCAATGTTTTTCGGACCGCCGGCAGTGGGGACTGCTGCACGGATTTTCCATAGAGGTCCATGATAAAGTTTGACAGCCGGTTTACAGACAGCTTTCAAATCCGAAAACAGGTCTGTAAAATCGGCTGAAAACCCGGCTGTGGGGACAAGCCCTTAGGCTATGTTCACACGGTGTAATTGCGGCGCGTACAGTATGGCCGCAATTGCGCCGGGTGCTTTCGGAGTCGCGCTAATACGCATGTACTCCCACTGCCCAAGGGGGAGTGGAAGCCCGCCGGCCCCATTGACATGCATTACTCGCATCGCGTATTCGCCGCAAGCAATTGACATATCACGTATCTCTCCGCGTGTACAATACGGTCGTATTGAACGAGTGGGGAGAGGAGGCGTAATCCATAGTTCTCTATGAGAACTATTGATTACCGTAATTTCGGCGCGCATCTCGTCTGTATTAGTGTGCAAATACGCGGCAAAATGTGCGCCGAAATTTGCCTGTGTGAACATACCCTTAGTCCAGTGTTTCTCAACTCCAGTCCTTAGGACCCACCAACAGGCCATGTTTTCAGGATTTCCTCAGTATTGCACAGGTGATATAATTGTCCATGCATTCTGTTGGAGATCCTGAAACAGGTGATATCATTATGGTCAGTGCATTCAGTGGGAGATCCTGAAAACATGACCTGGTGCTGAGGACTGGAGTTGAGAAACACTGGCTTAGTCCGAGAGGATCTTGTAATACCCAGCGTTTCTGACCCAGATCCACTGTAATGACAGGACTATTACAAGAAGCAGCCCTACCATCCTGTATACATCAAGGTACACATGACATACTTTGTTTCATTATATGCATCAAAATACAAGTGAGAAGCCCTTGTAAAGTGTCCCATTTGTTTATGTACCATTCAGGCACATTATGCGGGGTTGTTACTTATGTAATATATTACATGATGTGCAAGAAAAAAACAGGAGCGCAGAACCTCTGTCAGGTGTTTTTGCATTCGGAAACTGGGTGGGGAGCTACAATGTGGGTTAGCCCTCATCAAGAAAGAAGACAAATCTGAGGCGGGCCGTTATATTATTGCCTTGTGTTATAGTGTATGCTGTAATAAAGAAATAAACAGCATGAATCCAGCCTTAGGCCTCATGCACATCGCTGGACTACAGATACCCCCAAATCTAGAGGCCAGCTCTCACTGTTTGCCACATGCCCCCAGTTTTGTACCCTGGAGGTACGGTCGCATTCAGAGCCGACACACAGGTAGAGTATGTTCACACAGCGTTTTTCAGATCCGCTTTTCAGACCCAAAAACACATCTAACAATGTGCAGTGTGATTTACATTAGTTTCAATGTAAAACACACATCGCTGTTCAGACCAGTGATCGCCAATGCGTGTTTACTTGCATCTTTTTGATGCGTTTAAGGAATTGTCATATCAATTCTACTTGCGTTTTACGCAAGTGAAATCCCCATAGGAAGCAATGGAGTGCGCTTTCGGAGCCTGAGAAACGGATCCAAAAACACAAACACTTTTGGGTACGTTTTGGATGCGCTTTTCACATCCAAATAACGCATTGGATTAAAATTTGAATGTTGTGATTTGAAAGAAAACGCATTGAAAAACGGATCCGAAAAAACACATCCAAAAGCGCATTTGCAGATGCATTTTTGGATATGTTTTTTGGATGCAGTTTTCAATGCGTTTTATGTAATGAAAAACGGATCCAAAAACTGATCCAACACGCTGTGTGAACATACCCTTAGTATTCCTCCTGCCCCCCTAACACTGTCCGGGGGCGCTTCTGCTTCAAATAAATGGCACCTACGCAACTCTGTTGAAAAAAGAAGAATTTGGTTTGGGGTAGTCATGGCGGTAATGCAACAGTTTCTAGTAGTACACACAGCTTGATGCTTTCTCATATTCAGTGGCACAGAGCAGAGCAGCAACCTCCTGACCCCGCTTACAGTCCCTAGAGCGCCATCAAGTGGTAACTACTGGCACTGCACGATTGTCTGCAGTTACCATAGTGCAACGCTTGAAACACCGTCCTACTTGGGTTCCATTTGCTCATATACAGAGAAGTGTAGTCTACCATAGCGGATACCACTGGCAGACAAAGCAAGCATACTCCTCATATGTCTATGGGCCGCGACTACGTCAGCGTAACTCAACGGAGGGCTACAACGTAGCAAGAGCAAGGTGTGAACTCTGGCTTACGGTTTTCACTAGAAGCGACTTATCTATGGGGGGAACCGAGTGGGTTTTCCCGGTTCTTCCCATTTCTTGCTGCAACACCACGTGACGTCACAAGCCGCAGCATAACGTGTCAGGACATGAAAGTTGCAGAAATGTCTTATAAACGCATGGTTTTTATTCAGCAGAGCGGTTTTTATTCAGCAGTGCGGTTTTTTACATTCCATGCACGGACGCAGCGTGCGGCAGCATACACACGTGGCGCAGCCTCGGCGGTGCGCTATTTGCGTAGCGGGACGAGCAGTCGGCCGGAGCAGGGGCGCAGCGGCGTCTGTGAATAGCGCGGCAGTGCGCACGTGCGGCGTGTTTACAAACAGTGCGGTGGGCGTGTCCGGGCGGAGGAGCGGGGCTGGCGCGCACCATGCCGGGCGCTGTCTGTGGCGGGCGGCGGCCTCAGGTATGTGCCAGGGGTGCTATAGGAGGTCGGTTCCCGTGGATGTGGGCGGGCGTGGCCCGTAGGCGGCCATGCTGGGGGGTGTGCGCGCTTATCACGCAGGTTATTTAACCAACGTGTTCACTCGTTGCGTTTGCTGCATGCGGTTTTATAAGCAACTTCAGTGTAAAGTAACCGGAGTTAATAGAAGCGCACGCAGTAACGTGATGCATGATCACTGCGCTATCGGGGAGGCACGGGGAGCAGGGTGGACACACAGACCCCAGCGCTTAGGGCTGGTGGTTCTACATTGACTTTCATAGGAGGAAGCGAGATGCACAGGGAAGCTTTATCTTCTAATGTACTTTCTGCCATAGAAGTCAACGCAGGAAAATCCGGTGACAAGTGATGAATTACATAGACCCAACCGAGCAGACTGGTGGAGGAGGGGTGGGGGCTCCGGGGGGGCCCGGTGCCCTGGGCCCGGAGGGGATGGCCCGGTGACCAGTGCCCTGGAGGGAATGGCCCGGTGACCGGTGTCCCGGAGGGGATGGCACGGTGTCCTGGAGGGGATGGCCCGGTGACCGGCGCCCCGGAGGGGATGGCCCGGTGACTGGTGGCCCGGAGGGGATGGCCCGGTGACCGGCGCCCCGGAGGGGATGGACCGGTGACCGGCGCCCCGGAGGGGATGGACCGGTGTCCTGGAAGGGATGGCCCGGTGACCGGTGTCCCGGAGGGGATGGACCGGTGACCAGAGCCCCGGAGGGGATGGACCGGGCCCCGGGGGGGGTGGCCCGGTGACCGGCGCCCCGGAGGGGAGGGGGCCCGGTGATTGGGTTGCCCGGGGGGGGAAGGGCCCCGGGGTGACCGGTCCCCCCGGAGGGGATGGACCGGTGTCCTGGAGGGGAGGGCCCCCGGGGGAACCGGCGCCCGGGGGGGTTTGGCCCGTGCCCGGGTGCCCCGGGAGGGGGCCCAAATGGCCCGGTGACCAACCCCCCCGGAGGGGAGGGGTTTTCCGGGGGGGACCGGGCGCCCCCGGGGGGGAGGGGTTTGGCCCCGGGTTTTGACCGGGGCCCCCCGGAGGGGAGGGCCCGGTGCCCGGGCCCCCCGGGGGGGACCCGGTGCCCTGGAGGAAATGGCCCGGTGCCCCGGCCCCGGGGGGATGGCCCCGGGGGGCCCCGGAAGGGGAGGGGCCGGGGTGCCCGGCCCGCCCCGGGGGGGCCCGGGAAGCCGGGGTTTGGCCCGGGACCATTTTCCCGGGGGGGAATGGACCGGCGCCCCGGGGGGGTTTGGCCGGTGACCCCCCCCCCGGGGGGACCCGGTGCCCCCCGGGGGGGGATGGCCCGGTGCCCAGTGCCCCGGAAGGGGATGGGGGGGCCTTCCGGAGGGGTTTCCCCGGGTTTGAGGGGTCCCCGGGGGGGAGGCCCGGTGCCCGGCCCCAGGGGGATGGCCCGGTAAACCCCGTTCCCGGGGGGTTGGCCCGGTGCCCCGGGAGGGGATGGCCCGGTGCCCCCCGGATGCCGGAGGGGAGGGCCCGGGACCGATGTCCTGGGGGGGGAAGGCCCCGGTTTGGACCAGGCCCCGGGGAGGGGTTTTCCCCCGGTGACCGTGTCCGGAGGGGATCCCCGGGGGGACCGTTTTGGCCCCGGAGGGGAGGGCCCCGGGGTGACCATTTTCCTGGGGGGGGGGGGCCCAAAGCTCAGGAACCCGCACGCTGACTGGGTAGGAGCTGCCACAGAGGAGAGTTTCTAAACCCGCTAGATTCACACTGAGGATCTCACTAAGGCTTTGTTGACATCGGTGTCAGGTTCTGTCTGGGACCTTCAGTATTGAGGTGAAGCCCCGGGGTCACAAGGACATCCCATTTAAATTTCCCAAAGGCGGCCCTTTTTGCCATGTTGTCCGCGGGTTTTGGGTATGTTTACACCCGGGGGGAATTACGAATGGGACGGTAATCCATAGTTTTTCATAGAGGGGAAATATGGATTACGCCCCCCTCTCCTCGCTGTCTTTTAGATCGGGGTTTTTTAGCGCGGGGAGATAAGTGACATGTCAGATACTTGCGCAGAGTGTGGCTCTACCCTTTCCCCCAAATTCCCGGGAAAAAAAAGGCAACAACGGCTCCGACCAGAACCTCCGCCGTGGAACCCGGTTCTCCCCCCCATTAATAAAAAACCCAAGGGCAAATCTTGGTGTGCTCTTTTGTTAAGGGGTGATACAAGGGGCAGGGGGAAAACCCGCAGAAAATCTGCCCTCCATCCAAATTTCCCCCACCCCTGGGAATCACCCTGGGACCGTGGTGTTATCACTCTTCTGTCTCGCTGTGCATTGGTCCCAGCACCACATGTGGCGGACCGCTCTCCCCCAGCCTCCTACAGCACTTCCTGGCTGGAAAAACCTTTTTTACAAGGGAGAGAGGGGGGGCCCAAAAAAAATGTTCTTTTAACTCCCTTTCCACAGGGGTCCCCATGGGCTTCCCTAACGGGAGCATGGCGGATGAGACCAGGAGTTTTCAGCTGCCACAGCGGAACCCGGGGTGGATGTAAAAGCTCCACTACTAGTTTGTGTGTGTGTGTGAAAAATTTTTTATTTTATATATATATATTAGCATCTCCTGCACCAGGAGGCACATGGCAACGGCACGGTATGACGTTTCTACAGTCCTCTCATGAGGCTGTAAATGGGATTTGCTTCTTAGCAAAGTCCTTTTTCAGACTGGCATGTAGCTCGCCACAAGCCGGCCTCAGTGTATGAGGAGAGGGAACCCTTTCACAAACTCTTCCCCCCCTTTTTATGTTTTGGGGGGGATCCAAAAGCCAAGCCCCAAATCACCCTTTGCTTTATTTGGAACTACCATAGAAAAGAACAGGGAGAACTGCACAAGCACGACAGACTTTCCTTTTGCTGAAGTTGGTTTGTAGCGGGATTTTGCCAATTGGCATTACCCCTTTAAGAAAGGGGATTCTGCTGTTACATCTGAAGGATTCAACTAGAGATCTCCTGAGGATGGTTTCAGTATATTTTATGTTTGTTTTAGTAGCTTTTTGCTTAAAGGGATGTTTCAATCTCGGTGATTAGCTTTAAACATGTAGCCAAAAAGGCAAATAAAGACTATTACCATATACATCGCTATTCTGATTTTGCTTCCTTTCAGAGCTAGAGCAGTTCTTATTTTCCTTTCCTACGCTACCAACCACCTCTTTCTGCTCTAAATGGCAACATCAGTTGTGTCCGGGATTTTGACCTCACTCACTGCTGTATCTTAGCAGCTGCACAGGAGTTTGTTTACCTTTGACGTCTTTAATCTTTTAGAACTCTACAGCAATGTGAATTGCTGTTTACAAACCTCCATCACCTATGTCCCTCTAGCAGGACCAGCTAGCAGAGCAGATATACCAGTCACTGCTATAGAGCCCAGGAACTGCAGCCTAACCAGATACTGGGAGCTTGAAGCTGGTCGTGGCTCTGTGAAACAGCATGGGAAGACAACCCCTTCAAAGTCTGTAGTGAAATATAAAGTGCATTCTGGTCTTAGACTGTGTTCACACGGTGGAATTTACCGTCAGTTTGTCATGAAATCCTTGCAAGTTTTACAGTGAAATCCACATCTACTCTTAATGATCTGCATCTCATTATGTGAATGGAAATCCAAGCGACTGGTTCCGTAGTGACACGACTGATGCAGATCTTGTGTCGGAAACTGTTGCGTAGAGAGGACGTGGAAACCCCCCCTATATAGCAGGGTTAATCCACCGCTAATCTGCTGCGAAATTCGTCAGACATCAAATCAAAATCCATGGCAGAAAGCAGAGGGTATCAGTGTAGATTGCTGCTGCAGATCCCGGATGGATTTGTCGGATGGGAAAATCTGCTGTGTGAACCTGGCTGTAGAGGGTTATTACCATCTTCTAAGGGCATGTTCACACGACGGGTTTGGCCGCGGCTTTTGCCACGGTCCTCGCGGCCAAACCTCGTCCTAACCTCGCCGCAAACTCGCGTCTCCCGACGCAGGGTTGCGGCGCGAGCACTGGGTGTGTTCTCGGTGCGGGTGGGGCGCAGCTTGCGGAGAGGATTTGCCCCACTGCAAATCAATAGGCAGGGGGCAAACCGTGCCGCCAGCCGCACACCACCCGCTGCAACACCGTGCGGCCACTGCGCTGAGAACTCCCTGTCAAGAATTGACAGGAGAGTTCTCAAACCCGCAGCGTGTGAATATTAACGTGGTTTCCAATAGGAAACCATGTTAATGAACTAGGCGCGATTTGGCCGCGGTTTTGGCTGCGGCCAAATCCGCCGTGTGAATAGGGCCTAACTTCTGGCTTAGGAGATGAGAGTAACGCGGCCACAGAGAGGTGCCCATGCCTCATCCATCTATTCTGTGAGAGCTACGAGTTGTCAGTGGAAGGAACTTGCATAAACAATTGATACAATGTTGCCTCCACTTTGAAATCCGGCAGTTCTCTAATACAATGGATGCTATTGTGATCCAGGATTACAGGCTCACCCTCTACTGCGTCCAGGCAGTTACAGCGCACGGCCCCGCAGCGGGCTAATAGGGTTTAGGCTCACATGACTCGTTACAATTAGCAGAAGCTGCCTCAGGATCAGATGTCTCCAGGATATTGCCGGACCCGTGCTTGCTTGAGGCAGTGAGAACTGCCCCGAAAGGGGCTGCTGGGGCGTTCTAGGACGTGGGGCACCTTCCAGTCTCATCCTTCCATGTCCAGAGGATGGGGGCCGGAGCCCTTACTTTATGTGTGAGTACAAGTGGGCCTGGAGCGCTTACTTCAGGTGCGAGTATAGATGGAGGCTGGAGCACTTTCTTTAGTTGCGAGTACATATGGGGGCTGGAGCGCTTATTTTAGGTGTGAAGTACAATGAGAGCTGGAGCACTTAATTTATGAGTGATTACAAGTGGGGCCATGGAGCTCTTACTTTAGGTGCGAGTACAGATGGAGGCTGGAGCACTTACTTTAGGTGTGAGTACAGATGGAGGCTGGAGCACTTACCTTAGGTGTGAGTACAGATGGGGGCTGGAGCGCTTAATTTTGGTAAGAGTACAGATGGGGGCTGGAGCACTTACTTCATGTGCTGAAGCTTTATTTTATGTGGGAGTACAGATGGGGCTAGAAGATTTACTTTAGGTGCAATTCTAGGCGGAGGCTGGAGCACTTCCTTTTGGTAAGAGTACAGATGAGGGCAGGAGCTCTTAGGTGCGAGTACAGATGGGGGCTGGAGCACTTACTTTTTGCATGAGTACAAATGGGCCTGGAGCGCTTACTTCATGTGCTGAAACTTTATTTTAGGTGCGAGTACAGATGGAGGCTGGAGCACTTACTTTAGGTGCGAGTACAGATGGAGGCTGGAGCACTTACTTTAGGTGTGAGTACAGATGGGGGCTGGAGCGCTTACTTAGGTGGAGTACAGTGGGGGCTGGAGCATTACTTAGGTGGAGTCAGTGGGGTGCTTGAGACTTATTGGTAGAGTACAGATGGGGGCTGGAGCGCTTACTTTATGTGTGAGTACAAATGGGCCTGGAGCGCTTACTTCATGTGCTGAAGCCTTATTTTAGATGCGAGTACAGATGGAGGCTGGAGCACTTACTTTAGGTGTGAGTACAGATGGAGGCTGGAGCGCTTACTTTAGGTGCGAGTACAGATGGAGGCTGGAGCGCTTACTTTAGGTGCGAGTACAGATGGAGGCTGGAGCACTTACTTTAGGTGTGAGTACAGATGGGGGCTGGAGCTCTTACTTTAGGTGCGAGTACAGATGGGGCAGGAGCGCTTTTTTTAGGTGCGAGTACAGATGGGGCAGGAGCGCTTTTTTTAGGTGCGAGTACAGATGGGGGCTGGAGCGCTTACTTTAGGTGCGAGTACAGATGGAGGCTGGAGCTCTTACTTTAGGTGCGAGTACAGATGGAGGCTGGAGCGCTTACTTTAGGTGTGAGTACAGATGGAGGCTGGAGCGCTTACTTTAGGTGCGAGTACAGATGGGGGCTGGAGCACTTACTTTAGGTGCGAGTACAGATGGAGGCTGGAGCACTTACTTTAGGTGCGAGTACAGATGGAGGCTGGAGCACTTTAGGTGTGAGTACAGATGGGGGCTGGAGCACTTACTTTAGGTGCGAGTACAGATGGGGCAGGAGCGCTTTTTTTAGGTGCGAGTACAGATGGGGGCTGTAGCGCTTACTTTTGGTAAGAGTACAGATGAGGGCAGGAGCTCTTAGGTGCGAGTACAAATGGGCCTGGAGCGCTTACTTCATGTGCTGAAGCCTTATTTTAGGTGCGAGTACAGATGGAGGCTGGAGCTCTTACTTTAGGTGTGAGTATAGATGGAGGCTGGAGCGCTTTCTTTAGGTGTGAGTATAGATGGAGGCTGGAGCGCTTACTTTAGGTGCGAGTAGAGATGAAGGCTGAAGCCTTATTTTAGGTGCGAGTACAGATGGAGGCTGGAGCTCTTACTTTAGGTGCGAGTACAGATGGAGGCTGGAGCGCTTACTTTAGGTGCGAGTACAGATGGAGGCTGGAGCGCTTACTTTAGGTGCGAGTACAGATGGAGGCTGGAGCGCTTACTTTAGGTGCGAGTACAGATGGAGGCTGGAGCGCTTACTTTAGGTGCGAGTACAGATGGAGGCTGGAGCTCTTACTTTAGGTGTGAGTACAGATGGAGGCTGGAGCTCTTACTTTAGGTGCGAGTACAGATGGAGGCTGGAGCGCTTACTTTAGGTGTGAGTACAGATGGGGGCTGGAGCGCTTACTTTAGGTGCGAGTACAGATGGAGGCTGGAGCACTTACTTTAGGTGCGAGTACAGATGGAGGCTGGAGCACTTACTTTAGGTGTGAGTACAGATGGGGGCTGGAGCACTTACTTTAGGTGTGAGTACAGATGGGGGCTGGAGCACTTACTTTAGGTGCGAGTACAGATGGGGGCTGGAGCGCTTACTTTAGGTGCGAGTACAGATGGAGGCTGGAGCGCTTACTTTAGGTGTGAGTACAGATGGGGGCTGGAGCTCTTACTTTAGGTGTGAGTACAGATGGGGGCTGGAGCACTTACTTTAGGTGTGAGTACAGATGGGGGCTGGAGCTCTTACTTTAGGTGCGAGTACAGATGGGGCAGGAGCGCTTTTTTTAGGTGCGAGTACAGATGGGGGCTGGAGCGCTTACTTTTGGTAAGAGTACAGATGGGGGCTGGAGCGCTTAGGTGCGAGTACAGATGGGGGCTGGAGCGCTTACTTTTTGCATGAGTACAAATGGGCCTGGAGCGCTTACTTCATGTGCTGAAGCCTTATTTTAGGTGCGAGTACAGATGGAGGCTGGAGCTCTTACTTTAGGTGTGAGTATAGATGGAGGATTGTATAGGTGGAGTACTGGTGGGACCTATTTGGTGGTATGGGTGGAGCGATAGGTGCGAGACATGGTGGAGTACTAGGTGCGAGTGAGGTGAGCATGGGTGAGTACAATGGGTGAGTCTATTGGTGGGCGATGGGGCGATACTTGGGTGAGTATTGGTGAGTACTAGGCTGAGCCTTATTTCAATGGGCTGAAGTTTTTTAGGTGCATCAGGGAGGTGGAGCCTTCTTTGGTGAGTACAGTGAGGGAGCTCTTAGGTGCGAGTACAGAGGGGTGGAGCACTTACTTTTGGGAGTAAATGGGCTGAGCGTTTACTTAGTAGTATTATGGAGTACATGGGTGGAGACTATGGTGGAGTTATAGGTGGAGCGAGGCTCTTAGGTGCGAGTACAGATGGGCTGGAGCGTTACTTTAGTGCGAGTACGATGGGGCTGGAGCTTATTTAGAGATGGAGGCTGAGCTTATGGATAAGATGGGGCTGGAGCACTTCTTTTGGTGAGTACAGATGGGGGCTGGAGCTTACTTTAGTGGAGTACAATGGGCTGGAGCCTTCTTTAGTGAAGTATTTTGGCGGTACAGTGGGGTGAGATTATTAGGTGTACTAGGGGGAGCTACTTAGGTGATACAGATGGAGGCTGGAGCCTACTTAGGTGCGAGTACAGATGGGGCTGGAGCACTTACTTTAGGGATAGATGGGGCTGGAAGCCTTACTTAGGTGAGTACAGATGGGGCAGAGCTTTTTTTAGGTGGAGTACAGATGGGCTGGAGCGCTTAGGGGGAATTGGGGGTGGAGCCTTAGGTGGAGTACAGATGGGGGCTGGAGCCTTAGGTGCGAGTACAGATGGGGCTGGAGCCTTATTATAGATGGAGGCTGGAGCGTTACTTTGGTGCTGTACATGGGGGTGGAGTTATTTAGGGCGGAACATGAGGTGGAGACTATTTAGGTGAGTACGATGAGGCTGGAGCTTTAGGGTGAGTACAGTGGGGTGGAGCTTACTTTAGTGGGAGTAAGAGGGCGGAGGCTTATTTAGGTGGAGTACAGATGGGGGCTGAGCGCTTACTTTGGTAGAGTACAGATGGGGCGGAGCTCTTATGCGAGTACAATGGGCTGGAGCCTTACTTATGTGCTTGGCTTATTTAGGTGCGAGTACAGATGGAGGCTGAGCTTACTTATGGAATGTGAGGATGGAGCGTTCTAGTGGAGTTAGTGGAGGTGGATCGTACTTGGGCGAGTTAGAGAGGTGAGCCTATTTTGGTGCGGTACAGATGGGCTGAGCTTTACTTTAGTGCGAGTAAGATGGAGGCTGGAGCCTTACTTTAGGTGCGAGTCAGATGAGGCTGGAGGCTACTTTTGGAGTAGATGGGGGGAGGCTTACTTTAGGTGGAGTACAGATGGAGGTGAGGCTTACTTAGTGAGTAGATGGGGGCGGAGCCTTCTTTGGGGAGTACATGAGGTGGAGGCTTTAGGTGGAGTACAGTGGAGGCTGAGGTACTTTAGTTGGGTACAGTGGGCTGGAGCCTTACTTTAGGTGTGGTAAGATGGGGGGAGCTCTTACTTTAGGTGGAGACAGATGGGGCTGGAGCCTTACTTTAGGTGCGAGTACAGATGGAGGTGGAGCGACTTACTTAGGTGGATCAATGGGGTGGAGCACTACTTGGTGGAGTACTTGGGGTGGAGGTTACTTAGGTGGGTACAGATGGTGGAGCCTTACTTTAGGTGGAGTAAGAGGGCTGGACACTTATTAGGTGTGATACAGATGGGGTGGAGCCTTACTTTAGGTGGAGTACAGATGGGGTGAAGCCTTACTTTGGTGCGAGAAGTGGGGCGGAGCGTTTTTTGTGCGAGTACGATGGGGGCTGAGCCTTATTTTGGTAGAGTACAGATGGGGCTGGAGCTATTAGGTGCGAGTACGATGGGGCTGAGCGCTTACTTTTGCTGATCAAATGGGCTGGAGCGCTTACTTCATGTCTGAAGTTATTTTAGTGGAGTACATGAGCTGAGCTCTTACTTAGGTGGTTAGTGAGGCTGAGCCTTTCTTTAGGTGTGGTAAGATGGGGCGGAGCGCTTACTTTAGGTGCGAGTAAGTTGAAGCTGAAGCCTTATTTAGGTGCGGTACAGATTGGCTGGAGTTTACTTTAGTGCTCATGGGGTGGAGCTACTTTAGGTGCGAGTACGATGAGGCTGGACTTCTTTGGTGAGTACAATGGGCTGGAGCGCTTATTAGGTGCGAGTCAGATGGTGAGCATTACTTAGGTGCGAGTACAGATGGAGGCTGGAGCTCTTTAGGGTGGAGTCAGATGGGGTGGAGCACTACTTAGTGCGAGTCGTGGGGCAGGAGCGCTTTTTTTAGGTGCGAGTACAGATGGGGGCTGTAGCGCTTGCTTTTGGTTAGAGTACAGATGAGGGCAGGAGCTCTTAGGTGCGAGTACAAATGGGCCTGGAGCGCTTACTTTGTGTGAACAATTAGGTGGAGTACTGGGCGGAGCCTTACTTTAGGCGAGTACATGGGCTGAGCGCTTTAGTGCGATACGATGGGAGGTTTGGTGGAACTGAGGCTGGACTATTAGGTGCGAGTACAGATGGGGCGGAGCTTGGTGCATACTAGGGGAGTCTAGTACGGTGGAGTAAGATGGGCTGGAGTTACTTTAGGTGTGGTACAGATGGGGCTGGAGCTCTTACTTTAGGTGCGAGAACAGATGGGGGCTGGAGCACTTACTTTAGTGTGAGTACAGATGGAGGTGGAGCCTTACTTTAGGTGCGAGGACGATGGGGCTGGAGCTCTTACTTTGGGGAAACAGATGGGGCTGGAGCTCTACTTTAGGGGAGTCAGATGGGGCTGGAGCATTAGTTGGGTGGAGTTAAGGTGGGGAGACTACTTAGTTGTGGTAGACAGAGGGGGCTGGAGCGTTATTTTGGTAATACAGATGGGGGCTGGAGCACTTACTTCATGTGCTGAAGTTTATTTTTGTGGGTACAGATGGGGCTAGAAATTACTTTAGGTGCATTCTAGTGGGGCTGGAGCCCTTTCTTTTGGTAAGAGTACAGAGGGCAGAGCCTTAGGTGCGAGTACAGATGGGGGCTGGAGCACTTACTTTTTGCATGAGTACAAATGGGCCTGGAGCGCTTACTTCATGTGCTGAAACGTTATATTAGGTGCGAGTACAGATGGGTGAGCATACTTTAGGTGGAGTTACGTGAGGTGGAGCATGTGACTTTTAGGTGCGAGTACAGAGGGGCTGAGACTTACTTTGTGGGTACAGATGGGGGGGATCTTTAGGTGAAGTACAGATGGGGCTGGATACTACTTTAGGTGCGGTAGACTTTAGGGTGCGTACTATTGGGTGGAGCTATATGGGGCGGAGGGACTTTTGGTGTGAGTACGATGGGGAGGAGGCTTTTTAGTGGAGTACAGAGGGGTGGAGCGTACTTTGTTAGAGTAAGATGGGGGAGCTTATTTGGTAGTACAATGGGCTTGGGCTTCTTCAGTGGAACCTATTGGGGCTGTACTTAGGTGGGTGAGATACTGGGTGTTACGTAGGGGAGCAATTTAGGGATATTGGGGCTGGAGGCTTTTTTTAGGTGCGAGTACAGATGGGGGCTGGGCTTACTTTAGGTGAGTAGAGGGGCGGAGCTTCTTTAGGTAGAGTACAGATGGGCTGAGCTTATTTAGGTGGAGTAATTGGCGGGAGTTTTTTTTAGGGCCAAGATGGGCTGGAGCTTCTTTTAAAGTGGGGGCGAGCGTTAGGTGGAGTCAGATGGGGCTGGAGCTACTTTTGGGTGAGTAAATGCTGGCAGATTATGGTGGATTTAGTCGATGGGCTGAGCTTTATTTAGGTGGAGTACAATGGAGCTGAGCCTTCTTTAGTGTAGTAAGATGGAGGTGGAGCCTTACTTTAGGTGGAGATGGAGGCTGAGCCTTATTTTAGTGCGAGTCAGATGGGCTGGAGCTCTTACTTTAGGTGCGAGTACAGATGGGGCTGGAGCCTTACTTTAGGTGTGAGTACAGATGGGGTGGAGCTTACTTTAGGTGTGAGACATGGGGCTGAGCTTTATTGTGGGTACAGATGGAGCTGGAGCACTTTGGTGCGAGTACAGATGGAGGGAGCATTATTTTAGGGTGGTGAGGGGGCTGGGCATTACTTTAGGTGGGAGTACATGGGCGGATTTGGTGGAGCCATACTTTGTGTATTGGAAGTACAGATGGGGCGGGCCTTAGTTGGATTAAAATGGCTGGAGCTTCTAGTGTGAGTATTTTAGGGGGAGTAAGTGGAGCTGGAGCTTTCTTTAGGTGTAGAGGTGTGGATTTTGGTAAGATGAGGTGGAGCTTCTTAGGTGCGAGTACAATGGGCCTTATTGTGGGTACATTGAGCTGGAGCCTTATTTAGGTGCGTAGATAGGCGGGGTTATTTTGGCTGGACTTAGGTGCGAGACTGGGAGTTACTTTAGGGTGGAGTAAGATGAGGCTGAGCGTTACTTTAGGTGCTGAGGGTGGAGGCTTATAAGATTGAGTAGTGGGTGGAGTTACTTAGTGGGGCTTGGTGGGTACTATTGGTGGGAGGAGTGGACTTACTTTAGGGCGACATGGTGGAGTCTATTAGGTGTGAGACATTGGTGGGTACAGAGGGGCGGAGTTACTTTGGTGGAGAGATGGTGGAGTTGACTTACTTAGGGTGAGTACAGATGGGTGGAGCCTTATTGTAGAGTAGTGGGGCTTTTTTTACGAGAAGCTTATGGTGGGGTTATGGGGAGTTACTTTGGGTGGAGTATTGGTAGTATTCAGGGGAGCTTTTTGAGGGGTCGATGGGCTGTTTACTTTAGGTATTATAGTGGCTACTTGGCGAGTATGGGGGGCTGGGCTAGGGTGACTACTTTGGTGGTACATGGGTGGATGGGGTTACTTGAGTTCTGAAGCTATGTGGAGACAGGTGGTACTGGTGGAGACAATTGGGGAGCTATGGTGGAGCTTACAGAGTGAGCTATTTTGGTGGAGTAGATGGGTGGAGCCTTATTTATTGCGAGTACAATGGGGGCTGGAGCCTTTTAGGTATGAGTACAGAGGGCTGGGCCTTATTTTTAGGAGTGGGGTGGAGCGTTACTGAGTGTGGTGAGTAAGGGGAGCGTACTTTACTGCGAAGCCATTGTGGTTACAGTGGGAGTGGAGGTGGAGCTTACTTTAGGTTGAGTACAATGGGGCTGGAGCTCTTCTTTAGTGCATAGATGGAGGCTGGAGCGCTTCTTTGGTGCATAGATGGTGGAGGCTGCTACTTTAGGTGCGAGACGATGGGGCTGGAATCTTATTTGGGAAAGGGTGGGGCTACTTTAGGTGGAGTACAGATGGGGGGGCTTATTAGTAGGGCGAGTTGGGAGATTACTTAGGGTGGAAGTGAGTGGGCATGTTTAGGTGGAGTAGTATCTGGGCTGAGCTTTATTGAGTAGATGGAGGGCTGGACTTACTTTAGGTGAGTCAGTGGGGGGCGCTTATGTGAGTACAGATGGAGCGAGATTATTAGGGGAGTAGATGGGCGATTTATGGGGTACCAGATGGGGGTGAACTTTTTTTAGGTGAGTAAGCTTTGGTGAAGTTTATTTGGTGCGACAGGGGGGCTGGCCTTACTTTTGGGATAAATGGAGGTGGATGTTTAGGTGGGTAAAAATGGGGGCTGGAGCTCTTACTTTGTGTGAGTAGATGGGGTGAGTATTGATTAAGTGGAGGCTGAGGATTTAATTATGAGTGGTCAGGGATAAGATGGCTGAGCCTTACTTTAGGTGGATAAGAGGAGGTGAGCATTATTTTAGGTGCGAGTGCGATGAGGTGGAGTTTAGTTGGTCATCGGGGGCTGGAGCCTTACTTTAGGTGCGAGTAGATGGAGGGAGCGCTTTTTAGGTGGAGTACAGATGGGGCTGGGCCTTACTTTTAGGTGCGAGTACAGAGTGGAGTATTGCTGAGGGAATTGGGGAGGGCTTACTTTATGGTAAAGGTAGTGCGTTACGGTGCGAGCCTTATAGATGGAACGTGGAGGGGATTCTTAGGTGGGTACAGATGGCGGAGCTTAGTGGGAGTGAGGAGGCTGAGCTTTTGTGTGCGAACAGATGGAGGCTGGAGCCTTACTTTAGGTGGCGGTACAGGGGAGACTTGGGTTATTTAGTGGAGCGAGCCTTACTTGGTGTGTGAGGTATTGGGGAGTCGTGAGTGGACTTACTTTGGGTAAGGGGTGGAGATTATTGGTTACAAGTGGTGGATGCTTATTTAGGTGGGTAAGGGGTCGAGCTCTTATTTGGTGGGACAAGGGGGGCTTTTTAGGTGCGAGTCAGAGGAGGCGGCGCTATTTGGTGGAGTACAGATGGAGGTGGGCCCATTAGTTGGTACAGATGGGGGGTGGCCTTACTTTAGGTGGTACAATGGGCTGGAGCTTTACTTTGTGCGAAGCTTTATTTTAGGGAGTGTGATTTAGTGGTAGATGGGGTTATTTGGGCTGGAGGCTTGTTGACTTTTAGGTGGAGAGGAGGTCTTTGGGGTGAGTCGATGGCGTGGGCATTATTTAGGGGAGAGTGGTGGAGCTCTTACTTTATTGGGAGTAGATGGGGGGCTATTATTTAGGTGGAAATGGGGGGACGCTTACTTTAGTTGGTAGAGGGGCTGGCGCTTACTTTAGTGGGGAAGATGGGTGGATTAATTGGGGAGTAGATGGTGGTTTGGATGAGTTTAGGGCGAGACAGTTGGGCAGGAGATTAGCGATTATGGGGATTTTTTGGTGGAGACTTATTGGTGCGAGTACATTTGGGGTGAGAGTGGTTGGAGTTTTGTGAGTACAGATGGGGCTGGAGCTTACTTTAGGTGCGAGTACGAGGGGCTGGTTACTTTAGGTGTGAGTACAGGGGGGAGGCTTACTTGGTGGAATGAGGGGACTGTTGGTGGTAATGGAGGATGGGGTTACTTTGGTGAGTTATTGGTGGGCTAGTTTTGGTGGATTACATGGGGGCTGGAGCTCTTACTTTAGGTGGAGTACAGGGGGGCTGTTCTTAGGTGGAGTCGAGAGATGGTGGAGCTTAGGTGGATTAGGTGGTACATGGGGTGGAGAATGGTGGAGTGGGCACTTTAGGTGTAGAGATGGGGCTGGACGCTTTTTGGGAGGTGGGGCTGGAGGGCTTATTAGGTGAGTGGGAGGTGGAGCTTTATTTGGTGGATGGAGGGTGAGTTATTTGGAGTACAAGGGGGACTTTTGGGAGTACTGGGGGTGGAGCGCTTACTTTTGGTGGAGTACAGAGGGGGCTGGAGCCTTACTTAGGTGAAAGATTGGCTGGGTTTTATTTGGTGAGTCAGTGGAGAAGAGTTACTTTGGTGCATGGGGGAGGCGACACTTACTTTTTATGAGGATGAGGAAGATGGGGGAGTTATTTAGGTGGGGAAATTGGGGCTGGAGCACTTACTTAGGTGCGAGTAATGGGGGCGGGAATTATTTAGGTGGGTGTGAGGGGGCCCTTTTGGGTTACATAGGGGCTGGACTTATTAGGGTGAGTACTGGGTGGGAGTTTTGGGGGGAGGTAGTG